>JAUPMF010030504.1:0-12430 GCA_031471435.1 Stomphia didemon | reverse complement strand
TTGACGAGGATTCGTTTGTTCTAGGGTGGAGGCTATAGTTTTGACGAGGATTCGTTTGTTCTAGGGTGGAGGCTATACCACATTACATTAACATGACGAAAACCGTAGCTATGGTTACAACTATTTCATTACTTTCTATATCCTAATTTTTCAATCGGAACGTAATGAAATCAAGTAAACTAGTTGTAAATGGATTTAACATAAGTGGGAATGAACAATGTAATCTAGTATAGGCGTAGCTGGTTTTTCATTGCATTACATATAGTAATTGATGAAAAACATTTATTTTATTCATTGAAATGCGTCTAGTATATGTCTTAATTCTCAGCCTGGTAAAACTAATTACAATTATTAATGATGGTTAAGTATTGTTGGGGTTGAAATGTTTGGAGAATTACATATTACGTACATATCAACGTCTCCAATAACCGTAAAATAAAAAAAATGATAAATTCACTCAAAATAAAAAAGATTCAGATTCTCTTTCGGCATACATAGCGGCCATGTTTGCTGTGGTGAAATACCAGCCAGGGCTTGTTCTATCTTACAAATAGACTGCCAGTCTGCACACAGCTCTGTTCAGCTCGCGAATGGTCTTGGTGTGATGCATCAGACTGAGTGTGTGAACCACGCATGACCTTTGACTATAGAATAGGTTGCTATTGGTTACCAAGAAGCTCTAAGCTTCTTCTTCGCCAAAGAAATATTCACACTTCTCGATGCACGTTCGTATAAACAGACCAAAGTTCATTTGCTTGGTCATTGTCTGCAGGGACTCGAACTCTATTCGCAGAAGAGTAGGGAAGATCACAGTCGAAAGGTTGCGCGGATCCATCAGATTAATGTGGGAGCATTCCGATACCCTTAAAAACAGAGAACAGAGGTTATATATCACTAGGACTGCAGACGGCACTCGTCGGGTTGACATTACCTGTTGAGATGGAACATAAACCTCTTCAGCAGAGCTAAGTTCAGTGCTGGCATCTCATAGATGAGATTCTTCAATACTGATAGACGTTCATTGGCGTCCATGATGACTGAAACACAACCGATCACACAAATTAACATTATATCCTTTCTTTAGCAACATCATTGACCTTTACTCGTGTTGGCAATAGTACCAATAGTACCTGTTGCCTCTAGAATAGCGTCCTGTAGATTGTTAGGAATCAGAGGTTCTGGTAATCGTTTAAAAAAACGTTTAAGCGATCCTGCTACAGAGTGGGCGCTTATAGTGAGACTGGACCAGTCCATATTTAGATCTAAAAAAACAACAACAAATACCATCAACAAATATATACAGCATGCAATCATCAGCTTGGTCCAATACATGTACTGGACTCGGGTACGTACTGTCTTCAAATCTCTCCATGGTTCCACGAATATCTACATCGTTGCCGTTCTTGCGGTAAATCCCTTCAATTTGGATGCCTGGAACCAAAAGTAACTCTCAGTACACAAGCCTGAGTATAGAGCCGTGTCGATAAAGTACGCACTTACCTTGGGTCTCGACGAACTCAATGCACCTGGATACAAATACTGGTATGGTCTGCCCCGACGCGCATATCTCGTCGAGTGGCCGCCCAAAGTACGAACTGGGCTTCAAATCGCGCTTCATTTGCTCCTCGAAGCCGTTGGGTTTTCTCTTGCTTTTGCTCCGCTGTTTTTTTTGCTGTTTTAGTTTTTTTTCTTCTCTTCTCTTCTTTTTTTCTAAATCCTTTTCGAGTCGAGAAAGCTTCTTTTTGGACATGGAAGTCTTCAGACAAACAAAAAAATGAAAAATCACAAACCCATTGTTTATGTACAATGAAGATAACTAGTCCATTTACTATGAATATAGAAGGAATGATATAGAAATATAAAGAATTATGAGAGATAAAAACGTCTGGAGTCATCTGTCAGAACTTTTAAGTTATAAAACTATTATGGGATATCTTGAATTGAGGCTGTATTTAAGTAATTATGTAATTAAGTGACGTAAGATAATACCTAAGAACCTAATCAACTCAACACAGTGTTGTTTAACGTGTTTCGTGGTGACAAGTGAGAATGAACACCATGTGCTTACAGTTTTTCTAGAAAGGCTGGCTGAGGGTGATACCATGTCCTCTTCGGTCTCCTGGTGCGAAATACATGTAGTGTATTGAGAAAACACGAACAGTGCTGGTCAGCGTATACACACGAATAGTGCTGGTCAGCGTATACACATAAGACACGAACAGTGCTGGTCAGCGTATACACACACATAACAGAGAATATGAGATATCGATGGGCCGCTTTAGTGTTTGTTAGCTCGTTTTACAACTATACAAGATTTCGTTAGCAAAAGAGCATAAACGTGTTACGTACAGCATTGCATTGTATCATTTAGATGGTTTGTTAAATCAAATAACATAACTAGACATTCGTTATGCAGCGCCGGTATGTTAGTCGGCATTCAGTATGGTTATAATCAGATAGCTAGCAAAGTTAGTATAGCAGACTAGAGATCGGTGAGGGATTGGTGAGGGGGGAGGTGGTAACACTTACCTCCTCGGATTCATTGAGATCGTGTCGTGACGGTACTTCTAACGAGCCTCCCTAATAACACACAACAACAGCTCAGTTAAGAATCATCCCCAGTGCATTGTGTTACTACAGTAACTGAATGATCACCTTAGATAAACCAGCAGAATACCACGTAGAGCTCGCACCACCAGGAGGGGCGCCCGGCTGCAGCACTGTGTCGTTTATTTTCTTCTTGGTCTCCAAACTACTCGTATCGGACGATTCTTCATTAGAATCTCTCACCTTTTCTTTGGTTCGCCTATCTTTCTTGGAACCTGTGGAGATTATTATGGATGAGTAACACCATACCTACTCATAAATACCGACAATGTGCCACACCTTTGGCTTTGTTTGGCGTGATGGGTTTCGTGTCGAGGGAAACATTGGGAGAAGCTTCCTCATTCTTCAAACTCTTTTGTGTCCGTGCTGGAGAATCTCTTCTTCTCGACCGACTTCTTGTGCTGTTCATAATTTTGCGGCCATGTTTGCGCGACAACGAGTCCTCGTCACCAGTCCCCCCGTCTGATGTCACATCTATTTGACGCTGTTCGTGACGCTTTGGACGGCGGAAAGCGAAGGGGCCTATAATAAAGCAATACAATGATGGTTGGGAGCGTCGGGTAATGTCATTCAAAGGGCTGATTGGTTGCATGTACCTCGTTTACTGCGTCTTTCAGCTGTCCCCGAACCCAGTTCCTCGGCCGAGTGAGCAGATCTTAGATTGGAAGTTCGGTAAACCAGTACATTGGTCTGTTTTTGGTCATTGTTCTCCTTGACCGACGCATATACGGGCTGATGAATTCTGAAATCGTCTTGAACGTGTGCATAGTCAGGTTCCTCGTCATCCTGCATAGGGATAAAAACAAGTACGAACTATAACAATCTACACTGGAATGAATGATGAATGAATGGCTGGCATTGCGGGTAGTTGTTGTGAGTGGTGGTGGTGGCGGTTGATGGGTTACCTCCTGTTGAGCCAAGGGTGCTTTTTTCACCTTACTGTACAGTTCTGGTACAGAGTTACGATGGTCCCTGGCCTTGGTTCTCTTCACCCACACATCTTGTGTGGGAGTCTCATGTTTAGTCCTTTCGTCAAACATTTGAATCTTTTTCACGATGTCCAGCATATAGGGGTCTTCCTCCTCGTGCTGTTTGTCCTGTGCTAGTTTGGAGGGGGAGGTTGGACTGATCTCCTCGTACACTCGATTCCCGGCTGACTTTCGTTTGGTCGGGCCGGGTCTATGTCTGGCGGGATCGGGCGGGATGGTGGAGTAGCCGTTATCCACACTGCGCCAGGTATCCACCCCCGAGTCGTTGTGCTGGTAGTCGTCGTCTACATTGTACATGCGGTTCGGCACGGGGGGAGCAGGATCACCAGCTACAGATAAACGAGCTTGTGGGGCCAGGTTTTTGTTTGCGTACAAAGCGTTTTCTATCAAATTAACTTCGCTTTCGTTCATTGAACTTACATCCGTAGATCTTCTGAAAGGCTTCTTCCTCGTCTTGTCCACCTCGGCATAAATATCCTCCACATTACTGTGGTTACGGCTCTCTGCAGTCAATGGTGTTGAAGACTGGTCTTTTCCAGGCAGGTGATTGGTCAGTGCGCAGTTAGGCGTGGAAGTCATCGGAGGTAGATGATCTCCAGACTGAGACTTGAGCAAAGCGTTGGTGTCAGGAGAGAACTCGGCATAGGGAGTGGTGTCATCGAGATTGCTGGCCGACAGCCTGTGGTGTAGGGTGGGGGAGTTCGGCAGTCGTTCACTTGCAGTTCGCCGACGAGAAATATTGTTCTCCGTTTTCCCCACTTTCTTGTTCGGTGGTTCAGGAAGAGGATCGTGTACACTTCGTTTCTTCTGATCAAGTCGATGAGCATGACGTGCTCGCTGTTCGTTGAAGAAGTCATCGTAGGCTATCTCACTGTCGCCCTTTTTCTCCCAGACTCGGTTAAAAAAGGCCGCGAACAATCCCCCTGAAGTCAATAGAGTATCAACGTTAGAGAAGAACGATTGAACCAATTTAGAGATCAGTTCACTACCTTGATGCTGAACCCTTGTTGAAGTGGTTTGGAACTTGGCACATAATTTACTGGCCAGGTTGACCCCTTCAGCTAAAAGGGACACAGGGACGTCATTGCTGTGGAACACGACACTGGCACCGGAGGCACTTCCTGTTACAGCCAGGACCTGGATTGGCACATGTGCAATAGATGCCGAGAAAGCACTGCAAACCAGAACATTCCAATAAAGAATAATGAGATACTGATGGAGATACAAATAGCAAGTACAGATGGTGAGTAGATGTACCTTAGGGTGGCTAAAGATGCTTTCCTGGTGGCCGAGTACACGAGAATATATCCATGGAACATTTGGTCGTTAAGAGTGTACGCACCTGATGTAATAATAATAATAATAATGTGATGATAAACAGGGCAAATCATGTTAAAACTAGTTCATGGTGATCAACAAATGATACTCACGGTGATAGGAAGTGAGTTTGATTTGGACCCTTCTCTTCACAAAGCCCACGTACGTCTCCAGTACAATAGTATCTGGATGGGTCGGGCTCCGCCAGCAAGACTGGTGATGTAGCAATGGACCAAAGATGAGCTCTACAGGGTAAGGATCACCACACATGGCACACAACATGATCCTGCAATGAACAAATAATGTGAACAAAACCCAGCATAACCAGCCCGAGTTCACCAAGATCACCACATACAAGAAAAGCAGAAGCATTCATGGTGGACAAGTACTTTTGGTTGCTTACTTTAAGTCTGGTTCAGAGTCTCTGATGTCATCTGTAGAGTTCAACTTTCGTGCTTGTTGCTTGATGTCTTCCACAAGAATTCGCATGGCATCAACGACCTGGGTCTCGTGAATCATTTTGTCACGAGAAAATCTAGCGAGAGGGATGTCAATGAATGACGCACCAAACCTATAATAAAAAAACTATGGGTAAAATATGATTGAGCATGTAAACAACCCTTGTGTCACAACAGTACAAATACTGATACCTCAGTACTACTAACATTTGTACCGGTAATATCAGACAGTTTTGATGAAAGAGGTTGGAGTACAAAATATGACATGTTAACATATAATGTTTGTGTACAGAAGTATGTGATACCAGCTATATATCTATGCAGTATATTGCTGATTAACATAACAACCTTTCAGCTAATCCTTGTCCTTTCTGTCTCAGTTCAGGCAAAGCATCCTCATTGTCAGCACTCTTGGCAAGGAAAATGGTGATTGATGCCACAAGATTGAACATGGTTGTATCGTCAACGCTGTTGTATCTGGACTTGCAGTACATTTCCTCTAGTAGCTCATGTATATATTCCAGGGAATTGAAAGTCGAGTACACACAAAAATAACCTGATGAAATAGTGAAGTCTACTTCAATGTCATATTAATTGGATAATAATTAAATTAACCAAAAGATTACCATGTGGGGTGGTGTCTGTACTTGTGAGCCCATATTCTTGCAGATCAAAGTCTCCATCAACCACTCGTAGGTCTAACTCATACATGCGCCCATCAAGCAAATACTCTAGCCCTTCACCATAGGAACACTGGGCCTAAATACAGCCAGACAAATTATCACATATCCTGTTTCAGACCAAGCTCAGTTTTTACATTGAAAATGATGCAAAGCAAAAGACAGCAATTACAGGGAGAGGGGGCTTCCATTTGCACTTGATTCAGGGCAAAAGCAGGTGAAAAAAGAGCATAATAAAATATCTGATATTAATACCTGGATCTCTTTTTCTAGGTCTTGTGCAAGTCCATCACTACCCAGAATAACAATGCTTAGTTGACTGTCTTCACTGTCAAGAGTTTCATCGCTTCCTGAGTACTCAGGTCTACAATACAAACACTTGTTAGCCTGAATGAATGGCCATTACTATTTAACACATGTTAAACACCAGAACAGATATTCAAATATAAACAATGAATGGCCATTACTATTTAACATGTGTACACATGTAAAACACTAAAACTGATACTCAAATATAAACAATGATTGGCCATTACTATTTAACATGTGTAAAACACAAGAACACTTGTTAGTCTGAATGAATGGCCGTTACTATTTAACACATGTACATGTACATATATATAGAACACCTGATACTCAAATATGAACAATTACTATTAAATTACCAGATACAGTACCACAGTAGATGACAACAACATTTCTTAGAATCTAAAGTTCAGAACATTTGTTGAACTTATGACATTCTTTTATAACCATATTAGCATACTTATGATAGTTTAATAGCACATGCATTTGTACCGCAGTCATAAGACTGAACAATGTGTGTTTACAGCTGTCAAGTATAGTTGAGTCAAACATATGTACCAGTTGAAATCTATTAGGTATTATGCACTCCATCTTAAAGCGGCATTCATTGAATCACATGGAAGAATTGAATACTTGTGATGGCCAACAGATAAGAAATCAGTGGATCTTGTCTCAGCTAATGAGAAAATCACTCAGATGTGATTGAATTAATGATGTTATACCAAGAGCTATCAACACAGCAAAGACATCAGCAAGCTCCACACAGATGTGACGAGTGATTGCTGTCTTATGAAGCATTTATATTCAAATACATGAGTGTACACTTGTAATGCAATATGCTACTTTACTATGCTACAGTAACTAACATTTTATGATTGGTTGATTGCTGACAGTCAAGTATCAGAAATCTTAATCAAATGTTATCTAATTCTAAAATCCACAATCTTATTAAATATAACTAAGCCAAACAGTCCCATAGGAAACCAAACTAAATAAATAAAACAATAATATCTCATTTCCCAATAAAATTAAGCAGATTCTAAAGTCATTGTTAGCATTCTAGAAGTCTAACACATATAAATAACGTCCAGTGCTGTTATGACCTGTTGTTTTGTAGGTCACATTCAGCCTACAGCACTAAGGAAGCATGTGAGGTGTAGTGCTATGCCACCATATAAATGTTGGTCTGTTTGTCAAACATAATGCTTGTCAGACATTCACAAATACACAACATCACAAACATGTTCAAATCCTGTCAATATACAGTGATATCCACATCAGATAATGTCACAGCACTGGGTTACCAGGGACATGTGCAGTAACAAAACAACATTTCAAATAACTGTGTGTGCTAATATAAGAAACAGTTGTTAAGTTAAATATGATTTTAGTTTTTCAAACACCGACCAAAAAAGTGAGATGATAATGTTTCTTCATAACAACATTACATTCTCATTTAATATTCTAATATCTTTGAATCAATCTCTGTCATCACAATTCATTATTCTAAAATTTTTATTTTTAAACATTGAAAAAAGGTGAGAAATGACCCTGATATTGACTGTTTAAATAATCTATATACAGTATATGTTGAATTGGATAACAGGATAGTAAGCAAGTCATTTCCTGTATTGCAAAGCATTCACAGGGAGTTTCCAGCATCATAACATACCAAGTACAATGGCAGGCTGCTGAGTATTATCTGTTATCTTATCTACAAAGGAAATTGTTTAATGAACAACTGTTTGACTGGCTAATTTCACAAGCTAATGTGTTTGCTTTTTGTCAGACACAAAATGCCATGACAAACACTTACTACATGTATATCTTGTAATATTAGTGTAACACAAAAACATCCTTCAATCGAGACAATGAAACTACTGTATTTTGGGCAGTCCACAGATGATTGGCTATATTTTTACTCAAAATATATAACTGAAAAACTACTCTTAATAAACCCTGGTTGATACTAACAATAGCCAGCATAATAATACAAGTAATTATTATTAAATAGATTTCGTTTCATATTATATCAACATTCTTGTACTATAGTAATATTCCTACAGATATTTACTGGGTTTTGAGCAAACACAGGTTTATAAAGTAAAATCACAATCCAAGCATATCTCGACTTCCTTGGGTTTTGATCAATAGTTTGACCATTTGTCACGGTCAGTTGGTCTTCCTACAAACATACATGTAGTCATACTCTAAGATATACTGTATGTATTGCAATCTATGATGGCATACCTGTATGCTGTAGTGGCCACTATCTCTTGCATCAGCCGGTCACTGCATTTATCTGGCCCACATAAACACCTCGAGGGACTATTGAGCAGGGCAATGTGATTCAGAATACGGATTTTCCTAATGTTCTCCATCTTGTCAAGCCTTCTGTAGCGATCGTCTAGACACAGGCCAGCATAGATAGCACTCATGTCATCTTCTGATGGGGTAGCATTCGGCTCTAGTTTAGTGAAACAACTAGCCGACTCAAACAATAGTTCCTGGAAGTCAGCTTTTGCTCGTTCAGCAATGTCCCTTAGGTAACCATCAAATATCAGTAGTCTATCTGACTCATCGAGGTATTGATAGCTTTCTTCATTTTGCAAAACAACATACATTTCTTGCCAGTCGCTTCCCGGCCGAATTTGTGGTGTAAGTTCCAAAAGTTTTCTGAACTCATTTTTCATCCTTGCCATTTTCTCGGCTGCTTTAAGTTTTACAATGTGAATCTGAAAAGCCTGTTTTGCCTCTGGTAATGCTAACACATCATATGGGATCCTAGGATCATCACTCAGAAAATGCTCACCCTGATTCCACGCTGTTTCTTGAAGTACTATCATCCAAGTACTGAAATTCTTATGGTTCCTAATCATCTTCTGACATAGTTCCCAGCTCCACTGGTACAACTCTAAAGAGCTCATAGAAGGTACAAGCTCATCCAAAGCATGGGGAAGTTTTAGTAGATACTCCATGAGCTTTTTCTCTTCAAATTCACGACGAAGTTTTCGTATGTGTTTCATAAATACCTTCTTACAGGCTTCCGAACCGTAGAGATCTCGGTAGCATTGAAACACGTTCTCCCCTTCAACTTCCTTCTTTACGTTCTTCCACAGACATTGAAAATTATTTACTGTTCTATTTATTAAAGCTTGGTAGTCTTGTAAAGCCTTATCCATAAGTTCTTGGTGAGATTTATAAGCTTCTGAATAAGGGACCAATTTAGAGCGGACTTTCCCCTTGTCAATGAGCTGGGCAAGCACTACGAATGCCAAATCAATATTCACATCTTCAGTGGCTGAACATTCGACTATGGGAGCAGTAAACTTCTTTGATTGAATAAATTTATACATTTCTTGAAGTATATTCAACTGTGTATCGTCACATTTATTGGCTGCAATCACATAGGGCCGTTTAGTTTTGTGGACGACAGAAATGAGGTTGTGCAGAAAGCGTTCTTGTGTTTCTTCAAGTCGTTTTGCGTTCTCTGCTTCAACATCATACACGACCACGAAACCATCAATATTAACCCTTCCTATAGGAAAAAGGACTTGTTCGTAGTCACTTTGAAGAGCTACTTGTTCTCTGCTTATGTACATGAGTTTCTCTGGTGAGCTGAGTTTAGTGACCGTGGCACGTTTCGGGTAGGGCACACCACGAGTGAGCGGCATCAGAGATGCATCGTCTATAAACTCAGTTTGCTCTATAACATTAAACCTATACTCCGTACCATCTTCTGCTTGCTTTGAAGTAGTCCCCCAGTACAAGAAGGAGTCATTGTTGATGACCCTACCTCCAAAGTCCGATGTGCTGAACACCGAAGTATGGGTTCTGATAAAGTCATCGGCCAACGGCCGCACGAAGCGATTGCACAGACACGACTTGCCAACCCCATACAAAGACTGATCTTTGTCTAAACCAGACAAGCCAACAACCGAAATGTTGTATGTTCGTGGTTCGTTAGCCTTCTTGGACATACCGTGGCATTCGAGCCTCTCAAACTAAGATATTTCTTCCATAATTTTTGAATTATTATCGGGTGACCTTCGCCGCCGCCATTTTGACTCGTTTCGCGTTTGAAATGTCCGAAGGAAAGAGCCCGAGATCACGTGACCACTGCCATGTTTACATCATTTACATAAATATTTGCCAACATTTTAAAATATTTTTAATTCATAACCCTCGGAATTTTGTTTGAAATAATGTTTAGAAAAATAAAAAAACCTTGAGAACTGTGAAATTAAATTATCTCCTGTTTTTTTGTTTTTTTAATAATGCACAATAATGCTAATGTTATCCAATCGATCAAATCAATACTTTTGCCTACTGGAAAAAATACTGCAAATATGAGATTTAAAGACGAGCAAAATTAGGATTCTGCAGGGATAAAGTTTCAAACGCGGTTTCAATGGCTTATCTGGCCTTCTCCATCAACAGGGTCGTAGCAAACGATGACGTCATAGGGCGTATGACTCACGACGGATCACAGCTATCTCTATATACTGGCAATCGTATAAAAATAGAACTAGATGGCAACTAAATGGTGATGTGATGGCAGTGGTATTGTTGTCAACACAAAATCTTCGTTTATAGGGCCAGCTTAGCAATATCCTATAAATACTTGACGCATCCAGTTATGAAGCGCGCACGAGTATTTCTAGTTTGATAAAGGTATTTCTTTTCTGCGGTAAATTATATTCAGTCTCTTAAAAAACCAATACATTTACCCGTGAACGTGAAACTCTGAGAAAAATTCTTAGAATTCTTGCTGCTTATAATAAAGTTTTCAAGCACATGTAATTGAAAATTTCGAATTCACTTTCTTTACATGGGCTTTGCATATCATTTATATCAGCTGGTTTTTTAATAAAATTAATATTTTGTAGAATATAAATCTTTCTTGTTATGATTTAGTTTTTTCATATCAAAACGAATTATCCACAGTGTATCACATTGGTTCCACAGCTGTAAACAAATATATTTCTTTAAGGATTATGAATAAATTAGATTAGTAGTTGACACAACACATGCACTTGCAAACTGATCGAGCGTATCTCATTATATATAATGCTCTGCTTGTAGCGTTGCTTGGTTCGTCCTTGGGTCGTCTTGTGCTTCGCTGGCCTATTATGATAATGAAATTATCTATTTAGACTTTCATCGAATTAGACACAGAAATCAACAACTATTCGCGTATCAGTTAGGAATACCCAGCTTTTCAGCTTCAAAAAACTCAAAATGGCGGGCGTTATATCAAGCTCTTTCCAGCTCCAGGACCAAGACATTGACCGAGATGAGTTCTTCAGAAAGCTTAGTGAACTAGATGTGAACGATGGGCCACATTTATCAAGCTTTCTAAACGAGTACAAGTTCAAGAAAATGTCAATCAGCGGATTAAATCGGGATTTAATTTTAGCGGGAAGGGAAGCCACTGCACTGTTCGACGATTTCACACTGGAAATCTGGAAAAAGTACTACATCAACGAGGAGGTTGTACAAATCGCGATTCTACAAGGAAGCCTTCCTTTCCCTCTTGAGGTAATACTTAATTAACTGTAATCGTTTCGCTCGCCCTCTTTTCTTTCGAACCCGAAATCTACCCGGTGTCACTTTATTGGCCTGCAGGGTCTATATACAGAAATTCCATTCACCTTGCCATTCCAATTTACAGGGACTATACTACATGGCTATTATTATTGTACCAGCTTGGTCTATCTATATCGGCAAGGGATTAACTGTACAAATAAAAATCGTTATTTACTTTTTCATTTTGTGAAATGCGATAATTTATTAAATAACTGGTTGATTAGTATAGGTAATCATACGGTTTCGAGTTCAATTTGGGATTACCTATTAATAATATACATTAAAAAAATGTCATTTTCAATTTTTGGAGAAAAAATATGTTGAAAAACAAATTTCAAAAAAACAATTTCAAAAAAAAATAACGAGAACTCGTATGAATACTTATTAATTTTTTGTTTTTTTTGTTCTGTAATTGCACTGGTATTACAGATTTTTGCACTGGTATTACACTTTTTGCACTGGTGTTACACTTGAACTGCACTGC
>JAUPMF010029951.1:0-13984 GCA_031471435.1 Stomphia didemon | reverse complement strand
GAAAAATAATCCATTGATTTGAAGTTAGATAATATTTATGTTATTCAGTTTAAGATTGAATTAATAATCCTTCCCGTTCACTAACTGTTATGAAAGCAATGCACCGATTTACACATGAGAAATATAATTGGCTCCTAATGAAGATTAATAGCTGAACCCTTAGGCTAAGCCCACCACTTCACAAGCAGGCATTTCCAATCTATTTAGTTAAATATCCCAAACGAAAAAAAAAATTCCAATAACCACAAACAAATCGGCTGTTTTTCCAATAAGTAAATGTTTTTTTTCGTATGAATTTCATAGGAGCTCAAGTGGTTTCCAAAGGGCAACTTTGTCGATCACGCAAACCGGAAATGCAGAAATAAGCAACATATATTGATATAGGACGCCAAGCAATTCAACACGATAAAATCAGTTGATTCTTTGCTTCCCTCCGGTTTTATTTCGTGCGGAAAGTGGTTTGTTTTTTACCAAAAAGGATCACGTAAAGTTGACAAAGAAGGTTATCTTCATTGCATGACACGCGATAGATAGAATCAAACGTGGTCAAAAAACAAGAAAAACAAGCAACAATCCAAAAACAAGAATTTTCCGTTCAAAAAAGTTCGTTGGGGCAAGCACGATATTTATTGCGATCTTGGACGATCTTTGCCACTTTGTTGAGTAAGAATGTGCGAAAAATAAAATTCTAGTGAGATGTGAAGAGTGAGACGCTTGAGTTAACTTGAACCAAATCCAAACATTTCTATCAGTTTATTTATCTAAACGCTGCATGTAAATATCCTGCTCGCTACACACAAAGCTAAGTAGTCCCTTGCTGCTCCCTTTTTACTAGCATTATGAAGCGACTCAGACACGCAGACAAGCTGGCTGGACCCCCCTGCCTGCCCTCACAGGGTGGCACCCGACATGGTGGGTCCATAGCACAGGAAGGCACGTCTTGCGTTACGTGAGCCTCACGCACGCCGAGTCGCCGACGCCAGCGGCTGTGTAACGCGATCAATGGCTTGTTGTCACTGTTTAGCATTCAAGCTTTGTTCTTGGAGGATTATTTTCACAACAGCGCTATTGTTCGGCGTTTGCACAGTGTTCTTTTCGTGGAAACCGAAAACTGATAATCAAAATGATCGGCTGAATTTTATACGACGATAATTAGATGTCGTTACAATCTCACGCCCGCGTGACTGTTAAATTGGCTTGGTGTAAAAATGACACCAATATATTCGAAAGGAAAAACAAATTATTAGAAATAAGGAAAACTTATTGAGTGGTCACACAATTCGTAACAGTATTTCAGCGTCACAAGTTCCTGAAAACCGTTTTATCAGAGAGACTTGTAACAACTCTTGCGTGACTTGAAAGGAATGTATCAATTGCAATGTCGAAAAATCTTCTGAACATCTTGTATTTCTCAGTTCATCTGATTCGTTTTTCCGTCACTAGATTCGCGTGAACGTTGATGTCTTGACAATTGTTATGCCGATGCATTGTTTCAATTATGCCGACACAATGACCTGCAATAATTGGTTTTTCGTTTTGCAATCTTAGAATAATCGTAGGTAGGTAGACAAGAGCACCACACGATAAAAGAATTGACGGACAAAACCATGTAAAACATGACTCAGTTACATCAAAAAAGCACTTTTTCATAACGTACATAGAAAGCGAAATAAGCGTTGGACAGCGGAAATGACAAACTGTGTGCTATTAATAGCTTGGTTTTGTTGCAGTTGTTGTACCTCAGTTTAAGCCATAAATACACCAGACAATGAACGGCTTCAATGGCTACTAGTTTCATTTGCCTTTTCGTGTGTATAAAGTAAATAAATCAATCACCAGTGCAGGTTTTTTAAGTACAATTCAAAAACGCGAATTCAAAAATGTATTTTCACTGTGTTTTCTCGTAAAGTATGATTGAAAATTGTATATGAATCTGTTTTAAGAATCAGTATAGATTTGAGCTTCCTGTGCATCGATTCAGTTACCTGCGTAACGTTACGCACGGCCGTTAATTTGCCAAACCGCACACAAACCCGTACGAGCCAATCAGGAAACAAGATAAACAGGTTTGTGTTTCTTAGAAGGACAGAGTTTCCGGTCAGAAACAGCGCCGCGGGGAAACCTCCTAACGGTCTCAGTCCAACGTGGTAGTACCCACGCTTACAGAAGCAAGCTTACACTGGGTATTTTCTTCCTTAGAGTAAAGACAAAATAAAAAGGAAAGGGGTGAGAAAAGGGGAAACGCTAACGAAGAATTTGATTGGATAAAACTGAGAAAAAGAAATCAAATTAACGAAGTAATCATATTAGTATCGATACCTAAATAAAACAATTCTTAATGTGACAAATAATAATCCTTTCAGAGTAATCTTCTTGTCGTTATTAGTAATTGTATTACCAATGTTCTCTCAATAGATTACAATGCTCTTTCATTCAATCTGAGAACGTTTCCTATATTTCACCCGCCACGATAACAACATCGCTTTTTCATCCGCCGAGGAACGTAATATGATTTAAATCATTTCAAATCAATCCTTCTATGTTGACAGTAAATTTCATCCCCATTAGGCATTAACTAAGAAAACATACGAAGTCCAGATATCTCAACAAGCTCTAATCTTTCCATCAGAAACTCGATGTTTGTGCATCGGCAAGCTTGTAAAAAGCTACTATGACTGCCCTCTGACCCGGCGCTGGAAGCTTGTGGCTTTACATGTCATGTTGCCCCAAGATACAGCCACTTCTAAGAAATGCTTTGGGTGCAGTTTCCGTTGTTTTTCAAGATGCAAAAATAAATGCAAATAAATTAGTCGTTTGTTTGAGGACGATCAACATTTTTACAACGCGGATTTTAATTCCTTTCACACCAAAACATAAAACCAGGTAATCATTTTTTGGACGATTTAAGTGTGGTTTGAAATGTGCTGGCGTTGCCGTAGCTTGCACCGTTTGTACCCAGCTGAGGTTTCGGGGGTACTGTTTTTTTTCTTTTCGTGCGTCGCTATAATTTGTCTGTTGAGCGTGAACACGTACTTGTACCACTCACAATAGAAAGAATGTTTAGACACACACAAGATAATGCCGTACAGAATACAACAGAGCTCTGCATTCTTTTGCAAGTGCTGTTATCAACTAACACCGCACCGGGTTCAATTAAAAGCATTTCCGCTTGATTGCGAGGAAAAAATAGCATGGTCCTTGCGGAAAGTCGTTGAGACTCGATGCGCATTGTTAGAAAACGCTCATCCATGATACTGCAAACCCGGTCCACCTGGAACAGCTGGTCTGTTGCGCTCCTCTACCTCGCTTGACTCTGCGGCAAGTTTACTCTTGACTTTATCAAGCTAGCCTTCAAGTTGTAAGCACATTTGTCACTCTCCCACACCAGCCTGGTTAGGTTGACTTTCTCACCTAATTGATTTTGGACGTGGTAAAAAATGTCAACCACAACAAAAACGAATCATTGCACAATTATTTTTTAACAATAAATTATTTCCCTCGAGATTCAAAGGTTATGTAAAGTGTTTACAAGTGGAATATTTCCTATACTCACAATATTTAACGAGTCGTAAAATGCATTTATATCAGGCTAATAAATCCTCGTGAGCCCTCATTCTCAAAACGATTCTATTTTGTTTAGTTTATATGAAAATCCTATTTGAAAAGCCCCTTTTCCTGCGCTATTTCGGTAACAATAATATTCGGCCTTTACGATATTGAAATGCCTTCGTGCTCATAATGACATGTTACATTGTCACGTGCAAATTTATGAAGGCGTGTCGTCACCATGGTAATATGGTGATATCTCGCCTCGTGATTGGTGGAAATTGTTGACTATTTGTAAAGTTCAATACAATGATATAATCAGAATTAAAATTTGGGCCGGTGTAAGTGAGCGATCTCTTTCACTCATAGCTGCACTTTTTCGAAGGTAGTTGAGTATTCAACGACTCTGCAAAGTATACAGGAAAGCAGTTTATCTGCTCTGTAGTAGCTATCCAAGGTAAGAACTATACGCAACTATGTTCGATCAGCTTTGCGGATGATTTCCAGTTTTGTTTAGCTTTCCAAGTGGATTCATTCATTCATTTATATCGTAGTTTTGAAAGAATTATTATAATTAATTAAATATTTAAATGGCCGCTTACTGTGGAGAAACTACATCTATAAGTCACTTGGTATGAGATTCCTAGCAAGTCTTTGCGGCTTTTTTCTGAAACGCCGGTAAAATTTCACTGAATTGTATTACAGACATGAAATTGGGGGAGGAGTGCGCGGAGGACCTACCAAAGTTATTTCCGTTTCGGGCTTTCACTTTACAAATATTGCTTTGCCATTATAGGATGGCGGCTCTAGTTGAATTCAACAGGCCGTTTGGCTTGGAAAACGACCAGGACGTGTCATTTTTCTTTCACACTGGAAAAGAGGACGAGGTAGACTGTGAACATTGTTGTTCAACGGCACCGACTATGGATATCTGGAAGAAGTTTGAGCTACTACCAACACCTCCGAGATCGCCCAGCCGAAATACGCGCTGTAAATCACCGGTGGAGATCGACAATTCCTCAGTTGCCGATACTCTACAGATTGTTTCTGAGATACTCGACGATGATGAAACCCCTCCGCAATCGGACAAGAACTCTTGTAGCTTGAGATCCAAGTTGATCCAAGATTGCATGTGGAATAGTCGGCTGGTGTACGACTCGTTTGATTTCAAGCTCCTCTCCTGTCCCGAAGACTTATACGAAACTCCTTGCTCAACTCCACCGCCGGTAGAATACGTCAGTGCGGACTGTGTTGATCCGGCCACTGTATTTCCCTACTCTATGAACGATGCCCAGAGCATCTGCAGTTCACATACCAGCGATTCGGGTAAGTCTACTATAACATTGTTGAGCTAGTTGTACTACTACGAAAGGAAGTTATAATCACTGTATTATTGTGGGATTAAGCGTTTTGAATCATTTTCTCTTCGTTAGAATCTTTACTTATTAACTGAAGTGGAAAAAGGGCTATAATAATGCTTAGATTATTTAATATAATTTTAAAATTTAAAAAAATATTTGTGTATTTCATTCACAGAAGAGGAAATCGATGTTGTAACGATCGAAAATCCCAAGAGAAGGTGCTCTGAAAGCTCTGATAGCTCAGTGGAACCCCCGGTAAAACGTCTGAAACCTGTTGCTATAAGAGCTAAATCGCCCACGAAATCAAGGGAACTTAAACGGCAAATGAGCAGCGGATCTGATGAGGAAGATGGAGAAACGAAACGAGCAACCCACAACGTTCTAGAGCGGAAACGAAGGAATGATCTGAAGACAAGTTTTCATCAACTACGGGCAGAGGTGCCAGAGATCGAGAATAACGAACGATCAGCCAAAGTTGTGATACTAAAAAAAGCCCGTGATTATGTCGAACAACTGAAAAGCGACGAAGCCAGACTCAAAAAGGAAATGGATAAAGAAAACAGAAGAAATAAAGAACTCCTGAACAAAATTGCTGCGTTAGGACACAAACTTTGACCGTGATTGACCTGAAATCCACGCTAGATAGTATGACTTTGTATATATATCCTACTGTGGCCCAATATAGGCAAGCAGTGAAGTAAGTTTTTCTCAAAGAAATCTTATAGTTTATTCTAAATGACTTGTGAGTTTTGATGATTACATTCAGTGATCGTTTATTGCACAACAGTGCGAAAAGTCGGAGTGAATCAGATTTGCATTTTGCTCGCTTACGTGTACTACAGCTATTTCAGGAATATTCCTCGAGATCGCTTATTTTCTTTCACATATCTTTGATTTTTGCCGAATTCGATTTATTTAACCCGACCGATTCGAAATCGAGGAAGGAATCTAGTGATTTAGTTGTAAATCTTTCTTGCTTTGTGTCCAGAACTTCGAATGAATGGATTAATTTGCATAATTTTGACAAAGCGCGCGAAAAAAGTTATTGGGTAAATTAGCATTAATTTAGCCAATGACTAAGCTCAAATTTATATAGGAGCTCGCTTGATTTAACACAAAATGTTTGCTTTAGATATATATCATGGTTTGAATTGTAGTAGACACTCCTCGCTTCAATTCTTAAATACCCTATTTTACTATGTAAAGCGTTGGTAAAGCTAGTGGCTTTTGGAGGAAGGTATATTTCATAAGAACTTATAAATGTTCTTATACAGAAAGGCTGTTTTTGTTTTCATTTGTTTATAAAACCCTTTTGATCAAATTAGATCAGGAACAATCGAAATTTCTGATTGGCTTTTGTTTTCCCAAGGCAAACACTAGTTTTAGTGTGGCTTTAGGCTTTTTGTTATAAAATGCATAAATAACATATAAAAATACTGTTGATTGAAACAAGGCTTCAGCTGTCTTGAGAGTTATTGTTGATTATTATTGATAAATATGAAACCCTATGAATACAATAAATAAATGGGTCTTGAATATTGTCTGTTATAAAGTTCATGGGATATATATTTTTAACAACAACAAACAGTTATGAGCTGTGTGTCAAGTAAAACGTGTTCAAGGATGGAATCGATAAGGTAGAGGAAGGAAGGATACTGGTATGGAAAGAAATATTTGAGCACTTCATAATGTAAGATTAATCTCCATAGAATAGTGTTAAGCAACCATGTAACTTCAAGTAATTCTTATCATCTTGCCAGTCTTGGATGTGGTTTTAGGTCGTTTTGTGTATGTAGAGATTACTGCAAAGACTCGAGTTATATGCAGTTGTATATCTTCTTTTAAATAGAGTTTTGAGACCATTTTATAGGTATATTTTCCCTTGATATTCTTTGCCCTAAAGGGATTTTCTCAGTGAGGGATCTTTTTAATAAGGGGTTGTACTGTTAGCTTATGCACAGAGGAACAATATATGACATACTTAAATTCAAGTCATTAAACATCATAGCAAGTATATACTATTGCTTTCAGATCATTTTTACGACTTCAAAATAAATAACATTTGTATTATACTCCAAATTTAGATTTGGCTGAGCAAGGGTTTAAAAAATTTATGGTTTAAAAACGGAAAAAACATACAAACAAATTAATATATTTTGGGGTAAATTTTCCGGTGACTTGGTTCGGGCTAATAACACTTATCTTAGCGAAAGAGCGTGGGAAAGGACAGCTACATACCGAATATATGAAACATTTCCGGTTCATGACACTCAATCGGTCACAATGCTGCAACTCTGATAACTGGTTCTTTGGCTAGATCAAGAGTCAATAATGGTCGGAAAACGATCCTTGAAATTCTGCTCTCGAAGGATGAAGAAGGCTTCAGTGACTTTAGACGTGATTTGATAACAATCTCGCAATTCTACTATAAATTTTTCCATTGATTACTTTCTGATGTAGTTTATATAAATTGCGGGATTAAGCCCAGTTTATTAGAGATTATTCCTATGGTGAAATTAAACCGATTTGACGTCAGACATTGCCTGGATTCAAGCTGAGAAGAGCTTGAGTATTGTACTCGCCAGTTAAGTGTTTATGAAGAAAGCAATTAGGTCACGCATAGGTCACGCAATCTTACACCGGAAGTCTACCATCGTCTTCCTCATCAAGACAAAACTGAAACGCAGGATGTTTTTTCTTTCTTTGAAATATTCTAAAGCATTCAATGTGGTTTGATCTTTCAATTTCTACTCTTTAGAGATATATGTCATATTTTCTTCCCAAAGCTAAAACATTGATTTTTCAAAATAAATGATTAAAAATAATCATTCTCCACTCGTAAAAACGAAGGACGACATTGCCTTTTCGAATTGCTTTCACCTAACACTGAATTGGTAGCAAATAGAAACAGCTTTTCAAAGATGTTTTCGGGGTTCCATCATTGCCTGTTAATCTAGGACGCGTTTGCATTACATAATTCAGAAGTATTGAATGAACCGTAGACAGATATCGGATTCCACTGCCTGTTTAGTTTTTAACTGTTTTGGCGAAATAGTTTGTCGTCTTCAAGTGAATTAAGAAAGCAATACTCCATCAGTGATTGCATTGCGGCAATTTTAAAGGAATTCTAGAAAAGTTTTCCAAAGTTTTTAAAGTACATTGAGAGAAAATACCGATAATTCAGGCTTATTTCAACGGGTACTAGATAAGATAACCTCCGTCTAAATAAAAACCATGTGCTTTCTTTTACTGGTGGGGACTTTGAAACTTTTATCGCAATTTTGTGAGTATTACAGTCACAGGAGACGTCTCACTACAATTACAGTTCATACCATGTCTTAAACACAGCGAAATCAATAGATATGAAAGCTTTAATGTGAACAACTCCGTACAATGTACCGGTGTAAACTAATATGTTCATTGAAACTGAATATGTTGAAATGTCAAGTTGCTCGAGAACTTTAGTGCAATGTAGCCGACGTCGTATTAGAATCTCTGATCATTGGAACACGGAACATTGCCTAAAGAAAGCCATAGAAAAACAGTGGTGAGATTAATGTATAGTCCTGTGTATAAATAGAAAACAAATAACAAAAAAACTATGCTTAACGGGGGCGAAATAGTGACACTGAAATCCTGTGTTTTACGTCACTAGGATAGTGTTTCGTGTATTACGGGAATACCACAAGGGTCTTGTTACAGGTTGGTCGAATGTGAGCGAGCTACTGTATTTACACTTGTGACATGAAGAAATCCCAGTTATAACATAGCTAGATTCCTTCACAATAATCGGTCTGTTATTGTTGACGCTGTTATTTTTTCAATCGATCCGAAAATATTTTGGACTTGGGAAATATTCAGTGGTTTCCGAGCTATTCATCACCGTGTCAATCGACGGTCGAGATATGTTAGTTTATCATCCATCCGGTCGTTCGATGATCAAATGACAACGCACTTACCTCACACAGAGGTAAAAACGAACACAGACGCATAGCAGAAACCATTTCGATGCTGGGGTGGTCTTGAGCAGTCTTGTTGACCCTGCCTTACCCCTAACCAATGCGCTCGCGAAAAAATATCTGTTTGAAAAGCCTTTTTAACCGGTAAACCCAAACAGATATTGAACGTGCTGTGTGCCACTGCGTGCCTGAATATAACGTGTTAATTACGTTATTTACCACGAAATCTTATCAATCGTCATTTCATTTGCACTGAAAGATCTGAAGATGCGCTGGTATTTGGTCGGGTCGCAAATTGCAGAACAATTCGTGTATTTCCGTGCATGGTTACCAAAACGTGCAATAATTCACTGGAAATGCCTTGTTACAGACCACAACTATTCGAATTCGTTGATTGTGCATTTTGTTTGTTTGTTTACGACGCTTCCTTATTATCAAGGGGCGGGGCTTTGCACGATAATAATCTTGACAAAGTTTACAACACGTAAGCCGCTACATTTCTGTGATGTTGGAATATATTTGCTTTGCAACCAGAGCAGATGTAGAAATGTACTTTTTACTTGTTTCACAGCTGGCAGGCGCACGCAAAGTTTCGTGTGTGTGGGTCAAACCAGTGAATTGCCTTGCCTGCTGTACGACGAATCGGAACCTTGCCCTTCGTGTTGACAAGTGTTACTTAGCAACACAGGCACGCGCGGCAACGAGCCAGATTTTGGCAAGTCGCATGCGCATTTTTATACTTCATGTTTTGAATGTTTTTCGAGGGAATTTAGAGCGTTTTTCCAGCGGGTTTCTTCTGTATTTGATCGAAGTAAAAGCATCGCGCACACATACTAACGCAGAGTAGAGTTCAATGCTTGGCAAAGATAACAAAGTACATCGCAGCTGGAAAAGTAGCACTATCTGGCCAAGCAGTACGTGACTACCTAATTGAATTAACCGAGCGCTCCACTATACTAATACAATTACAATGACTGATAAAGTGTCTGCTAATGAGCTTTGTACTGAACAATTCTCAAAGGCAACCGCCTCTAGTTTGAAAGTTGCATTCTTGCTTCTGTCTTCTTGACTCTTTTTGATGTTATTTTTCTTCACTTTTTCTTTCGTGTTTCCATTTATTGTTCTTATTTGCCACTGCGCATGACTTAAAACCCAAACACGTCACTCCAGGTGTATCAACAACCAAATGAACAACAATAAGGATAATGAGATTATTGTAAAGAGTGTTTACTCAAGATGATTCTCACTGATAAGAGTATTAAGCTGCCGCAAGTATCATCAGCACAGGAGAGATTCACAGCAGTATTCCTTTCTAGAAGTTGGATTTAAATCAACTTTCTGGAAGTTTGCACCATTGAATCCAACCGGGAAGTGCGCATGCGCGAAGGTCAATTCTGAGAAACGAAGCTGCAACTCGTGACTGGCGTGATGACTTTATAGCAGAGGAATGCGGAATTGTTTACACAAATCAATCCTTTCCAAGTGTAATCAAGACCAGGATTACTCTCGACACACCCAATACAAAGTCCAGACACCATTTTTAGAGTGTTTTACGTGCCATCAAATGAATTGCATCGCTGCTTATTTCCAAGAATTCCACGTGGTTTGTTACTTCAAACTTTCTCATGCTGTTGTAGAATTGGAAATCATATGGTTTTGAGTGCAACCCGGGATCAATTCGAACGAGTGGGTGGGTTCAGGTGAAGAGTGTCCAAATTGTATTTTGAGCTCTTTGAAAACTGCACGAGAATATATATATTTTTTTGATTTTTTGATTAAAGTTTTTATGTATATTATTGTAAGTACTTACACGGGTTCTCGTTCAATTTGGAATTAATTAAAAGTGTTTCAAGTTTTTGCACTTGTGTTCAAATTTTTGCACTGGCGTTTCAAGATGTTTCAAATAAACTGCACTCTTTCCGACCAATCAGAAGTGAGACATTTTTGTTGCTGTATTATTCTTGGAGTATAAATTACATGGAGTTAAAAATGCCTTTCCCTGTTCGATTTCCGATCGACAACTGAACGGGATATAAAATTCACTCGATGTTTCCGCGCGTACTTATCTTTCTCTCTAAACTGTAACTACATGTAACGCCTCATAATATAATGAATAATTTATCTTTTTACAATCTCAATTGACGTTTTAATCAGTATTCATGTTTGTTATATTTTATTTTCGAATGAGCTTTCGAAGGGACTTATGCTATACCAACAAAAAACATGACGTAGGCCTATCTGAAGTCGTAATATTTATTTAGAGCTACGTTTGAGCAAAATTATATTTTTATATAGTTTCTTTTGAGCGAAATTCATTTTTATAATTTATACGGCAAAGATCATGTATTGAAATGGTTTCCTCGGGATTCCTGTGGTTTAGTAGAGAGATTGGGACTGGTAATCCATGTGTTAAATTAATTGGCTTGCGGTCGATGCCTACCTCGGGAGATTCTGGGGAAACGCAATCTCGTTCCCAGACATCAATTGGGAGAAACGGAACTTTCAACCTGTCGATTGGCTCTTCACACGTCTGTGAGCATGCGCACTACGAAACCAGACGTCAACCGCACGCCAAAAAAGCCGTGTGCGATGTTCTGCTATGGAATTTTCAGTTGTAGTACCAACTTCCGTCATCTTTGCCTGGCTTTTCTACACCGTTCAATACAAGTAATCGAATACGGGTTGTAATGCTGGTGTGCGCAATGCCATTACTGTGCGTAGGCATTCGCAAAATTTCCCGATTGTCGCATGACAGCGAGTTCCCTAATTGTCACGTGATCAATGAAACCAAACACACAAAATACAGGGACAATATTCGCTCTCTAAAATTTTAATAGACGTTTTAAGCCACCAAGGGCATTATTCTAAACATTTAACTTTACACAAACGACGATTTAATTTATAAAATGTAAATCGACCTAAATTAAAGGTTTTTTCTGTATTCATTATTTTCTATCTTACAAGTGTCGATATACTAAAAACCGAAATCAAATAGAATGGCTGAACTGTGGCGATAAACTGTAGGAAATTTAACATTTTTCTCGATTTCCCTAAAGAGAAATAAAGGAGAATAAATGGGACACAAGTCTCTCTAAGAGGTGTCATATAACAAAACAATGGAACTTTTTAGAATTGAAACTTTGGATTTTTGTGGCACGTACAAAGCCTAGTATAGTGGGTTGGTGAATAGCACACTTTGCACTAGGCTTAAATGAGAAATAATGAATCAATGTTGAGCACTTAAAGGACTTTGACAAAAGACTGACACACACTAGGAGCCAGAGAAGAGAATATATCATCAATCCAGATTTTTTGGTGATTGAGAAATAATTGATGGGACCAACTGATCAGAACTGAGAAATCATAACAATTTTTAACTCACTAGTCAATTGAACTCCCCACCCCCAAATCCCAGGGAAGGGTGGAGATAACATTGCTCCCTTTTGAACAGCAATATGTCCCCTGGGGGTGGTAGAGTGGACTGATTTTGGCTCTTACCTCAAGAAAACTGAACTTTCTTACCACAGGGATACCAGGGCATTTCATCTGAACTCCTGAACTGATTCCATTCGATCAGGGTCTCGTTATATACTTCATGTTAGATCTACATAGTCTTTTTACAATATGGACCTCTGCATTTTGAAGGAGACATTATCTAGTTGTACCATGAGGTATAACCTTAGGTCTCTTCGTCTCTGTCTTCCCCAGGACCATGGGAGTGGGGATTTCAATTGACTACAGCAATCCACATCTTGCTACTTAATTGTGTTCCCTCTACCATTCCTACCCACATCCCTTAGCCATTGCACGTATATCTTTAACTAACATCATTGACTTTATACATCATAAATAGTGGCCATCATACTACGTATTATTATATTCTAGTGCTAAGAAACATTCCACATGGCAAAGTCTACACCAAACGACTCTTTTTTTCACCTTCTCTGTGAAATTCAAGAGCACAAGTAACTCTAGTGAAGATGGGAATAGAAGGCCTCATTGTATGGTTACTGGCCTTTCCCCTGTGCTCCAATCACAGAATACACGTTCTAACTTCATTCAAGGGAAGAAAGTGCAGCAATAAATGTAATAATATAAATTAAAACTTAAATACTATTAAGTGCAATTATGTTCCTTTTGATATTTCCTTGCATCACAAGAAGATTCCCAACCAAAGCCATTGCTCTTATAACTGTGTAGACTCTCTCAATGTACCACAATTGCTATTTAGAAAATCCTTATTGGCTTGACCGAAGAGTGTGACCTCTCAGTGTATTTCATGGTCACATCTCACCTCTTAATAAAGTTGTCGGCTTTTCTACCGGTAGAATATCTGAAACAAGTCAAAACCAAAGTCCTCTACGGAGGAGGGAGAAGTTGTTCCAGCTCATCGGCAGACCTGTAGAGGAATGCTGCAGACTCTCTGTAGCCTTGTATTAGATGTCGTATTGCCTGGATTTCACTGGGGCTTAGCTGACACTGTGAGCTTGTGCGCGATTTGATTGCTACAGAACAACAAAGTTACTATTTAAACATCTATTAAATCTTCTGCTGTAATAATTATTACTTCCTGTTCATTCGCAAGTGAAGCAGTGGGAAACAATGGTAACAGTGCATGGTAACAGACAGCAGTCAATTTACCTGGTGATGTAACAGACATACAGGCTGTCGTCGTGTTCGTTGTGGTTGCAGGTGGAGTGGCTGGTGTGTCGTTATCCAAACGAGGACGCTTGGAGTTTTCCACTTCACTAGCACAGGCGGACGCTAAAATATTCTGTGTGTAAAACGTAGCCAGTTAAAGAAGTCTGTTGATATTATCATTGCCACCCCTCCCCTGTACTATATGAATCCATCCATGATCAACCAACACCCACCCCTCCCCTGTATAATATGAATCCATCCATTATTACCTAACACCCACCCCTCCCCTGTATAATATGAATCCTCTATGATCAACCAACACCCACCCCTCCCCTGTATAATATGAATCCATCCATTATTACCTAACACCCACCCCTCCCCTGTATAATATGAATCCTCTATGATCAACCAACACCCACCCCTCCCCTGTATAATATGAATCCATCCATTATTACCTAACACCCACCCCTCCCCTGT
>JAUPMF010029619.1:0-17247 GCA_031471435.1 Stomphia didemon | reverse complement strand
TCATCGATTGACAACGCCGGGAATAGTTAGATAAACACAATAGAAAACAAAAGAATTGCAGTGCAATTGTTCGTACTAAAGTCCCGTAAAGTGCATTTCAGGTAGATGTATTCAGATTATAGCGTTCTCTTCACAGGTTCGCATGAACACAATACTTACAGGCTGTTGTAGGTCGGGTACTTCTTTTTCCCGCCAGTAAACCCGACCTTAGTTCGGATAACGCCATCAACACACCCGAACTGCGCCTCAGGGAACCAAAATCAGCTCATTCCAAACGTGGCTTTTTTCAGGCCCTCCATGTCCATGCTTCTAGGACGATGAACGCCTAGTGTTACCCCGCTTAAATTCCCCGTGTTTATAGGACGTAAAGATGAGAAAATCGAGCTAAGAATACGAAATCCTCTGCTCGCTCGCGACATTAGTCAGCAATAATACTGAAGTCGAGAGGGACTGGTGTGAGAGCCTCGTTACCATGAATACAGAAGTTATTTTCGGCGCACTAGACGTCTCCCCCGCAGCCGTTTTACGGTCGTCACGGGTGAACTTCAAAATAGTATGTGGCAACAAAATACGTACCAAACGAATGTGTCAAGGTTATAGGATGGTAAACTGGTATTAATCAGGCTTGTCGAGACTTTATATAGTACAGTGAATACTTAACACGGGGGGGTATACCTTGTCACGCCCCTCGGCCAATCAGATTCTCGCTAGCTAAATGCGGGTTATTTCATTGTTAATACTCGCTTATTTATCAAGGTCGTCATTACATTTACTACAGGCAAACTAATAGAACACTCTCTCTATATCTAAAATGGTTGAAAACTGTAACGTTTAATACATCTTTCGGACGCAGATGGAATTAAATTCACACGAGTTTTGACCTGGAGTTCAGTTACGCCTCCCAGTGCTCAGTTCTGGTAGTTTCTAAGTCGATATTATCACGAGACCGTATTATCCATTAAACCGTAACAAAAAATCAAAGAGACATGCAAAGACCAACTTCTATAAAGAGCGGTTAATTCACACGTAGACTAGACGGAACGATCTTCAATCTCAGTGTACATAAAATCCACAGCGAATTGGAAAAGTACTAAATGACCTGAAAAACAAGTATTACTCGATTTGTTGTCAAAACGACTTCAGTGTGTTTCATTGATAGCTCGGTTCATTCTCGAACACACAGCCAATCAGAGATAGTTTGGGATTAGCGAAACCCTGAATATAATAACCGGTTGTAATGTAGTGCATTTTATGTCGCAGTATTCTACCAAAGCCATCACAAAAATCTATCTGCTGCCAGAGCGCCATCTCAGTTTTACAAGTCTCTTACTTGACCAGTATGAAAGGTATCGTTACTGGAGGCACGCGTGGCTTAGGCTTGAATGTTGCTGAAGAACTCGCCAAAGACGGTTACACGCACCTTATCTTAACTTATAATTCAAATGACGAAGCGGCAGAGAAGGCCAAGTGTACCCTGGAAAGCAAATACGATATCAAAGTGTTTGTTCTCAAGGGAGACATTGGCGAAGAATCGACTGTTGATGAAATCTTCAAGTGCGCAAGGGAAAAGTTTGACAACAAGCTGAACGCACTGGTGCACAACGCTGGTGCTGCAGTAGGTATAACCTCCGTGGCCGAGACAGACAGCGCAAAGAAGGCCGCAGAGAGTTACAAGGACACCATCGGCAGCGGAGAATTCAAGAACTTCTCGACGTATGATTACTTCCAGAACATTTACCCCAAATGCTTTATCCGCTGTGTGGAGCAGGCAGTTAAGATAATGGAAGAAGGTAACGGCTACATCATAGCAGTGTCTACCTACGGCTCCAATGTCCTACAGACACCGAAACCCGGGTATGCAATCACTGCCCAAGCTAAAGGATGTATGGAATTGCTGGTAAGTGGAATTCGGTTCAGCGTTGATTAAATCGAGCGTAGCCATGAAATGTTGACCTATCAAGATATTACCAGATTTGTGATCGAAAAACCGGTTATCACTGACGCAGCCAATGAGTTGATTAGATCACGAAATCACAAGACAACAGTCCACCCCTAACCGGTTTAACAGGCTAGAAACTCGTTTCAAATGTCAATATTAGAAGACTGACAAATCCCTCCAAGGCAAATATTATGAGAGCGACGTTATGGCTTATCAATTGTCCTTGTGTAAGTTCAGTTGCCCGAAGATTTTGACCTTAAAAAATCTGCTTACGAGAATTTGTCAGGATTGGAATCTCGTGACTGTCACGTGACCTAGCCGCAGGGATTCGAGAGTACTTCAGTCAAGACTCGTGGTCGGTCCTTTGTATCCTAGCCTATAAATGTTCATGACACTACTTCTCCCTATTTGCTTTTCACCCTTTTAATTTCAGATATTTTTCAATTTATTTATTTATTATTTCAAGAAGTTTACAGTTTTAGTATTGTTTATATATACGTACTGTGTTGCGCTGTACCTTTTTACAGTAAGTGAAGGAACGTGGAAGTAAGGTCGATCTGACCATGTCTATCATAGCATCATTGCTAATGATTAAATGCTGAACGCGGTGTGTGCCTGGCCTAATGGTGATTACTGGTGACTATTCCTGGAAGAGTGAGTTTGTCCAGTAAAGTGAGATCTGGTCATTAACTCGAGGAGAGAGGGCTGGGACGTATGCGGTCACTGACATCTTAGCTGCTTCTGCACAAGCCTGTCTTATTCGAGTTAATGACCAGTCCCTTGTAGCCTGCGTAGCGGCCCACAGGAGCCAGGGACCAAAATAAATAGGCGAAGAAAGGGGAGGAGGTCCCCTCCTCTCGCCCCAATCCAATCCTCTCCTGAAGGCCACTACGCAGGCTAGTTCCTCGAGCCTAGTTCCCATTTAAAAGAAATTACCGCCGTTCCAAACAACACGAGAACAACACACGAGTATTAGGTCCTCACATCATACATGTTAACACGAACATGACCGTACGTACCCATGCACGCGCGCTCTACTACAAACCATTAAGCTTCAGGTCACTCACTGTAAGACAGGACAAAGACTTTACTGCAACAAACACGGCAATTTCTCATAAAAGGGAACCGGGGTTTACGTCTTATTTAGTAACTTCGGGCAACTATTGACAACAAGCATTGCTTTGTTAACCAGCACGAGAAAACAGAAGCAACGTTATGGTCTTCCTATTTCATAGCTGCATTACATCCTGACTTTTCCCTCGATTACACGAGAGAAAAGTCCGGATGTGACGCAGGCTGTTTATTTCATGTCGTCCAGCTTCAGTTTCAAAATCACAAACTTCCTTCCATAAAAATGAAATGTAAAGCCAGTAGCACACATCATTTGACCAGGGTGGGTTAACGCAGGGCCAAGCAGTTTAACCTTTTCATGTCAATTTGTCACAAGTGCCGTACTAATGATCAAAAGGCAGGATGGGATTGGGTGGGATGGGGTGGAATAGGGTGGGATGGGATGAAATGGGATGGGTGGAATGGAATGGGATGAGGTGAAATGAGATGAGGTGGGATGGAATGGGGTGGAATGGGATGGGTGGAATGGAATGGGATGAGGTGAAATGAGATGAGGTGGAATGGGGTGGAATGGGATGAGGTGGAATGGGATGAGGTGGAATGGGAGATTGAAAGGATTGATGGGAGCGATTGATGGGAGATTGATTAGAGATTGAAGATAAATTTCGGCTTGGTGTGCGAGATATAGAGGTGGATCTAACTGTATCAAAATTATTTACGTAGTTTGGGATTTTTTTCAATTTTTCTTTTTTCCCATTACATTCAATACAACCATTCCTTGACAGCCTTACTTGTTTCTTGCTAGGTTCGTTACTACGCCCAGGCCCTGGCCCCGCGAGGGATCACGGTCAATGCTGTCATCCCAGGTTACGTCATGTCTGATGCCTGGCACAATATGACCAAGTCTACAGGCGGAGTGACCTCCGATGGGGTACAGAAGAGAATCCAGGGCACTCCTATGAAGCGCTTTGGAGAGGGCCGTGAGTTCAGTCAAGTCGTGTCCTTTCTTTGCTCCCCACGGGCAAGCTTTGTAACGGGCGTGGCACTTCCTATTGATGGGGGACTTCACTTGCAGTGACCGCACTGTGATATTTCAGTCCGTTGCTGGGATGGAAAGAAAAAAGAAAGGAATTTGTCAGAGTAAACCCTACCTAACCTTACTATAAACTGATATTTCCTATACATTCAGAATTTTTTTTTTTTAATATTTTGTCTTCATAATTTTGTTGAAAGGGATATATAAGTAAAATAGAAAATTTTGTTGTAAGGGAAAAATAAATAAAAGACAACATGAGGAGTTATTCAGATTTCGCCTCACTTTGAAGTAGCAGTCTAGGAAAAGGGGGTTAAGTTGTGTTAGGCTGTACAAATATGATCTTAGTCGAGTGATTGTAGTAGTCACTCGTAATTCCAATGTGTTTCATCAACAGTAATAAAATACATTTGATTTTGAAAAAAGTAAGAAAAAAAAACCTCCCCGACGGGGAATTGAACCCCGGTCTCCCGCGTGACAGGCGGGGATACTCACCACTATACTATCGAGGATTTCACATTCGAAGTGCTTTACAAACCCCTATTGTATAACTTGTATTGCTATTGTATTATAATTCCACTCTAATCGATGATGCATTTGTATAGCAAAGTCGTTCTTGGGACTAGAGATCTATTAACAGACGTGCTTTGCACAAAGATTTCAAAGTCTATGGCAGCTCGTTGGTCTAGTGTTCCTGGGTGTATATTCCAGTCTTGAATACCTTTTGTTAACCCAATCATTTGCCTTGTGGCTTCGCCCTCGTAAATACTCCCATTTGCTTTACTTTTAAGAATAATTTTTTTCTTAAAGCTTATAGTTTCAGCTTTAGTGTGTCGATAATAAGCATTTCCAAGAACGTAGTTCATTCCTTTACTTCTAATAAACTCTCGAATCCTAGTTCGTTTGGTGACGTGAAACTCGGAAAAGTGTTCAACTGAAGGGACTAAAGCTTCTTTCAACTCATCAAATGAAGGTTTTCTGGATTCCCTTGGGTTCAGGCGCGAGTACAGCTGTCCTGAATACAGCTGAACGAAGCGATGCTTCCAAGACCCTGCTCGTCCAACATGACAACGACGTTTCTTCTTCACACAAATAACCTCACAATGTGATTTCCACAGCCTATTGACATTAGATACCTCATTCCATTGCCAACACACCTTGCTTACCACACATAACGATTTGACATCAAGAAAGCTGAAAACATGAAGCACTATATCTTCACCCACTTTCTCCATATTTGAAATGTTTCGCGCCAATTCGCCAAGTGAGCCCGCCGTACAATCTGCCAGCTGTTATTATTTCACAACAATGGTGGATGTCACGGGGTGGTGAGTGAGTGATCAATAGTGTGTGATCAATTCTACGAAATCCCGGAGGTTCCTATCCTTGTGGTAGCCTTTCTCCAGCCTGTAGTAGCGGAAATCAACTGCCGATACATCCAGCATGGACAGCGAAGCCATCAGTCGCACTGGTGGTCAAATTGACGGTGAGTTTTACGTGTGTTTCTAAGAAATTATGAAGCCGATTTCTGGCAAATATTTTGCTACAAAGTTTCTGTCAAGAACAATAATGAACTATTCTCGAAACAGATCACAGAAAATAGAATATTAGTACTTGGTCTGTTTAGTATAGAAAAGATCGCGCATATTTGATTTCTGGGCGAGCCACCGGATTGATTATTTTGCATATTGAACGTCGTAACTACAGGAAATAGGGAGTCGGATCACGAGACTAAAATGTCTAAAATGGTTATTCAACATCAGCTTTGAGTTGCGTTCCTGTATTGCACGTCAGCATTATTTCCTTGCATTTTTTTCTAAATTTAGATTTTGAGGTTGGTTGAAATACTGTAAACATGTTTGTACTATGTTTGTACTATGGTAACACAATTGCTTATTATAAACAATGTAATTCATATTTACTACCCGCAATTATAACAGATTGTGGTACAATGTTATTGCTGAAAACGTACTGAATATCATTTAAATTTAAATTAATTAACATCACCGCTGAAGCAGATTTATGAAAATTATAGGTGTGATGAAATGTGGCCCTGTTAGAGCGGGTACCCATTTCTCCCGTCTAAATTTCAAAACAAAGCATGTTGCAATTTCAACAACAAATTTGCAATTTTTATGTCCATGTCGGAATTGTCTATTAGCTTGTCGCTGTTTCATTGCTTCCATGTCGCTGTTTCATTGCTTCCATGTCGCTGTTTCATACTCTGTTGGCTTGCAAAATTTATCCCTATCAGGGCCTCTGAAATACCTTTAGGTACCTTAGTACTTGACTTGTAATTTAGGCCCTCACATCTGAGGTGTAAGTGTTGTTTAATTAAATTGATTGTGTTTGACAGACCTTTGCATGGCTTTGGTGGATGCTGCTAATGACAAACAAAGTGATGTTAGGTATGGTATAATAATGGCTCTTCATGATGTCGGCAAGAAGAAACCAGAAATGGTTCTTACCACTATAAAGGCTTTTCTGGTCAAACACCAAAAGGTATGATTATCAACCAACCAGATATCATATCCCTGAAATATGCATTTCATTTCAACTATCTTTTCTTTCAGCTAAGTACAGGACACAGGGTAGTTTTGTTAAGAGCTGCCTCAAGGATTATCAAAGACTCCATCGCTGATCTGGAACTAGAAATTGCAAAACAGCTTATCAAACTTGCTTCAACAGAAATGACAAGAAGCAAGGTAAGCAATCAAAACGCTGACTACAGTTATATTACTATGGTAATTAACTAACTACTAACTAACTACTTAATTACTGTTATTATTTCCATTGTAACTAAAGGAAGTAGAACCAGAATGGCAAACAGCAGCGTCTGAAGTACTTGTCGCTCTTGGGAAGAGATTTGACCATGAAGTCATGGCTGTACTTTTGGATCAACTTGCTCCAGGATCTTTACCTCATTATTTTGTTATCCAAACATTGGCGTCCCTTTCTGTTGCAAATGGTACAGTATAATGGAGATCTACATTGATCTACATTGATCTACACTGATCTACACTGATCTACACTGATCTACACTGATCTACACTGATCTACACTGATCTACACTGATCTACACTGTAGTCACTATAGTATTCCAGTTGAACCATCCAGGCTTCTGTAACTATTCCTACCAAGTTAATGTTGTAGTTTTGATTGTGTTTCAGCTTTTGGTGTTGTCCCATTTTTGAAGGACATTCTCGGCAGAATGCTGCCAATGCTGGGTATGGCCAAGCAAGACAATATGAAGTGGGTCTTTGCTAATTGTAAGTTTGAAGTCCACTTTCTACAACATTAATTTAATTTCAGAATTTAAATACTGGATAATTTTGTATTAAATCCCAGGAGTTTATCAGTTTTCTTTTTCTGTGTTTCAGGTCTTGGCAGGTTTTCTGAGAGTATTTTAGAATACATTGCTAATGCTGAGAGCGCTCCCTATCAAGACATCACTATTGACAGGTTTTATGGAGAAATCTACTCTGCTTTTGATGTACTATTCAATGTCTGGCTCAAGTCAAATGAACCAAAGGTTGGAAACATTTTTTTGGCGCATGATATTTTTGAAGTTCAATTAGCAAAGAAAGTGTGGCATATATCTACACAAATGTCCACGCATCTGAGGATTCATCTTCTCCTGTCTTACAAATGATGCATGATGCTCCCTTGTTTCTACAAGCAGTATGGTTGTATTTAATTCAGTTGTTGATGTTTTGTGCACAGATTCGAGTTGCTGTTATAGATGCTGTTGGTCACATGACTCACATTATGTCACCTGCAAAGCTAGAGGAACAGTTGACAAAGTTGCTTCCTGGGATAACAGCACTGTACAAGAAGCACACAGACCATTATCTAATAACACAGGTCTGTCACTCTCTACAGGTTTCATAGTATTATTTTGTGACACACCGAAGGGACAAGAAAAAGTGTCTGTTATAGCGGGATGCCTGTTATAACAGGGTCTTTTTTACAGAAAATTATGTCTGCAGTTTCTGCTGGGGCTTATAAAACTGTTCATTATGCCGGGGTGGCTGTTATACCGGAGTGGTCGTTAGGTGAGGTTCCACTGTATCTATATACACGCCCAGACAATTTTGTAGGTGCTCAGAGTTGCCATCAATATCCACTCACAGCTGTAGACCAATTTTTTATTGTATTTTATATCAAATCTGAGACCCATTCTATGCAGGGATTGTGTTCAGTCCTTGATGCAGCATGTGTAGATGGTAACCCAATTCTTGCACCCCATTTGGACCCATTGCTGAATGGATTGCATACTATGGTAAGTGATAGAATGAACTTGGAGCCTTACACTGTGTGTCATAAAACAAATATAAAACGTTTTCCTTGTTTATATAATTATAAGTCTAATATATACACGAGGGAAGTTTGGGAGATGGCTCGAACTTTGTGTAACAGCTCTCGACTTCTTCCAAACTTCCCTCATCAATATATTTGGCTATATGTGAACACGGAAAATGTATTATATTTTTTAAATATGACATGTCCAGGAATGATTTTCCCATGTTTATACTGGCCACTTATTGGACAAAATATATTTAATGATGTTTTTTCTCTAGGCCTGCACTGTGCCAGATTTTAATAATCCAGTGACAGTAAAAAACCACAACGAACTGCTCAGGTGTTTCTCTGTACTGAGTGAGTATTGTATTATTACTAAGTTATTGCTAATTATTCTGTAGATTTATCAGCATTCATTTATTAAAGTTTTCCTTCGAAAGACTAATACACTTTCATTAATTTTTAGCTCGGACCTTCTCAGATCGTGTGTTGGCCTTTTTGTTGGCCAAACTGGAAGCAAACAATGAAAAGATTCGAATTGGCTCACTTCAAATTCTTAAACATCTTATCAACAGCTCAGGTAACTTTAATAATCTGTACCAGTACTATCAATGTTGTTTTTATTAGATATGCAAGTTATTTTCACTGAAAATCTGGACACTTTATTAGGTCAATATCTGGAGAACAAGGAGGATTTGATAGTGTCTGGAGTCCAGATATTACTAAGTGATAGCAACCTGAAGGTAGGAAACAACGCTGATCCATCCCCACTCGTCTGACTTATCCCTCTTCAACCCTCCCAATGCTGACACACCCCTCCCTCCCTACTCTTTCCAATGCTGACACACCCCTCCCTCCCTACTCTTTCCAATGCTGACACACCCCTTTCTACTACTTCTAATACTGACACACCCCTACCAATGCTGACACACCCTCACACACAACAACTTTCAACATTATTTTCTTAATTATCTTACTCGAAAACAGATTCAGAGATCTTTGGCCCAGGCCATCACAGCCATGGCACACCACAGGTATCTAGAATTAGAGGGAGGGCACAAGCTGCTGGAGTTCATTGTCAAGGAGTGTACACTTTCTGATGATGATGAGGTAAGTTTGGATTACTGATAAACAACAACAAAATAGTATCATGAACATCTACTCTAAAGTTTTGAATTTGATCATTTTCTATGAATAGAAACAACGACGGCAGACAGACCCAGACTATGTTAGTTCCCGGATGCTTCGCTTGATGTGTGAAAATGTTCTCCATTTACTCACCACCACAGTTGATGTCATGGAAATGGTAATTTGATGTTCCCAATACAGAATTGGTCAGATCAATAATAATTTCCCTTATTGAATGTTTCACTGTACATTGTATGTACCTTGTGTTCTCTACTTTGTTAACTAGTGTTGACGTTTCATTATTGCCAGGTTCTTTGGCCACACCTTCTGGAGTTCATAATTCCCGAGCGTTTTACAAATGCGATTGGTGTTCTTTGTAAAAGTCTTTGTTATTTGGCTGCAAAGAAACGAGAGGAAGAAGCTGCTGACTACAGCATCAATTTTGATGCCCAATGTGAGTACAGCATTAAATATTTCATATATATGAATCGTTTTTCATGCTTACATATCCTAATATCCTGATATAAATGGAAGGGGAGTTTGGGAGAAGTCAAGAGCTGTGGTGTTCAACCGAGCCACCTTTGAGACAAAATTGATTTGTTTACATATCACTTTTATATCAACACGCTGCACAACCAATCAGCGCATGCGCTATACCTCAAATATTTTATAACATTACATATGATCCATGTTAGTGACAGATTTAACTTTGTCCCCCAGCAAACATCCCAAAGCCAGATGCACTTATTGCAAGACTAATGGTAAGAAAAGTAATCGTTCTATTTGATTTGAATTATCCCCTCAAGTGAATGTTGTTATTTGTGTATGTCCAGGTGATGTGTGGTCACCCTATGGAGGGGGGAGGGCGTGGAATCCATGTGCTGAAGCTCATGATGGCCTTGGCACCGATTCTACAGAAAGATCTGGTAGAAATGTGGGACACAGTGATTCCAAAACTGATCCAGTACCTAGAGGGTGAGCTGGCGATAGATTGTGACAGGGATTTTGTATTATTATACATTTTACTAACTATCTCGCATTTGATTGGCTGAGAGCACACATCTAATTCTCGATGGCGCGCGCACATGACATGATAATTATATTATCTGTAGCAGATAATTGAATCATCATGTCATGTAGAAAGTGCGCGCGCATGCATTCAAGATGGCGGCGTTTTAAGCCGATCGCACGACTCCATTTATTGTTGAATCATATATTTTAACTATTTTTTTTTACAAAATGTATAATAAAACAATAATTGCTTATTATTATGTACGTTTTGGTTAAATCGTTTCATCTTATTTCAACCAGAGAATTCAGACGATCCTGAGAAATGGGTACAAAAATCTTGGGAGGATTTGGTCTTAAAGGTGAAGAGGGGGGAGGGGTTGGGTACATCTGTTATGATGTTTTTGGGTGTGCAGGCATTTGCTCATTGCTGTGTGTGTGAGTGAAGCGGTGGCCAATGATTGATGATTTCTGATCAATTAATTATTTGTGTTCAGCTGTTGTCTAAGAGTCTGGATGAAGTGGACGCCGAGGAGTGGGTGTGTTCCCTTGGGAACGAAATGGGTCAGCAGTTATCCCTGTACAATAACCTACCAAATGACAAGGTATTACAGATATCGAATTTAGAGTATCCAATTAATGATTAAAGTAATCGTATTTTGTTTTGTAGAATTTCTCGTATAAGTGTCTTGGGATTGTGTTGAGGAAAGCAACACAGAAAGAGTTCCTACAAACACAACTGACACTAATATTTAGTTCCATCAAACATGCAAGTCAGGTCGAGAGAGAGGTAAGTCTACTGGCTTGAAAATGTTAACTCAATTATTTTACTATCTCCTCTATTTTTCCTCTTTAAAACTCTAAGCTCTTTTGCCAGGAGTATGAAGCCTTGTCTCTACTAATATCCATGTATTCGTTGCAGGGCTGTGCAATTGGAGTTGGTTTTTGTGCCGCCACTAATTTAGACTCAGTGCTGGTCAAGCTAGAGCAGGTGTCGAAGACTGAGATGGTGCGCAAATCAGGAGGAATTCTGGGATTCATGAAGGTAACCATCCTTGTCTTACTAATGTAACTAAGTACGTTATAAGACGACAACTTTGTCTTGATTATCTTTGTTGAATAAAGGATAAAACAGATATTAACGTTGAACGAGTGAAGAGTACCGTGATGTTGTGCTATGGATATGCCACTCTGTACGGACCACCAAGGTACGAAACACTTCCAATAAACTTCATGCTCTCTTAAGCCTGGTTTTCACTAGCGACGCAAGCACAACGCAAACGCAAGCGCAAGCACAAGATTACCTAGTGTTGTAAGCAAACGCAAGCGCAACACAAGAAAAGGAAAATTTTTGATACCTTGTGTTGCGCTTGCGTTTGCCTATAACACTAGGTAATCTTGTGCTTGCGCTTGCGTTTGCGTTGTGCTTGCGCTTGCGTTTGCGTTGTGCTTGCGTCGCTAGTGAAAACCAGGCTTTAGTGATTTTTGTTGTCATTTTTGAACATGCATTTTTTTGACAAAATTCGCTCACCGGGGTACGGACGGGGATTTGGCCTTGTTTACACCCACCAATGGCTAATCAGGAAACAAAATATTTTTTTCTAGTTTGATTACATCCCGTTTAGAAGCCAGTATCTTTAGAATAATGAACAAACACTTTACAAATGTCAAGGTAAAGGTAGCCAACTGAATAGTTGCTTAGGAAACCGTTGCCAAGGTACTTGTGGATACTCACTACTTGTATTGATGTTTGTTGCCTAGGATACCAATGTGAAGCAGAATTTAATACGGGCCGTGGAGCTTATCGGGAAGGCACTAGAACCCAGTCGACTGCAGCAATCTGAGTTCGTGTTCAGTAGGAGGGCAGAATTAGCCAATCACATGCTGGTATGGTATAGCGTTGGTATGGCAACAGTACTACTAGACGTACTAATTTGATAGTTTATTTTCGTCTGCTAGGCGTATATTAAAGCAGAGGCACCAACAACCATATGGACAGAGACTCGTGCGTTAGCCATGGATGCCTGTGCAAGCCTTGTGTATCCTTTATCTCCCATAGCAACGAGAACAAGTCTTTACGATGAACGTTTCATTGCGCATGTCATCTAGTTATCATCGTATTTACAACAGAGATCCATGCTATGATGTTCTTTATTGCTGATAGCTGATTGTCTATTTGCATTCATCGGTGATTATCTGTATTCCTTGACTAGTTCAGTAAACTGAATCCACGTATGACTGACGCCGAGATATTTGACATGGTTAAGACATGTACAGAGTTTGTATTCCCGATACAGCTGGGCCAGTCACCTCCGCCTGCCAATAAGAAAATAGAAGACACGACACAAGTACGAGCGCTCGAACTTTTATTTTTGTTTTTTTTGTTTTTTTTGTTTTTGTGTTTATACTTATCTATCGGATTTATCTACCTTGTCACTAGACCTATACTTGAGATTTGTGTCATATGTTTGTGTTTTTTCTCTTTGTTGTAGGACAAGAACCCGACTGAACTTCTTCCCCAAGCACTCGCGAGCCTCGATCATTTGCTCAAAGAAATTCTTCTCCAAGACCCAGTGCCACAGACGTTCACCAATGTAATAAAGGTAAGGTCATCCATTCAACCATTCTTTCATTTGTTCTGTTGTCATTGATATTTTTACGATAATTTGTGGTATTTCAATGCAACAAAGAGTTAGTGAATACGATTTATTTTCATCGACTTTACTGCACAGCATATCGAGAGTCCATGGTTAAATTCTACTCATGACCATGAACGACAACGAGCCATCGCATGTGCACACTCGCTGGTGCAAGTGTTCAAAGAAGGCATGATGGTCACAGCTGACGGGGTACGAATAACACTACGATATCTATCTCTAGCTTCACTACACTTTCTGACCGCACCTCTTGTGCTTCTAGAAAGCCACCGCATTCGCCGATGTGGGACTGATCTTGGCACGGATTGTCCCTCGCTGTTCTGATCCACTTGTCCCCGTAAGACAAACTGCTATCGACTGTGTGCAGACGATTTTGAGAATTTCTGCCAGATATCAAGGTACAGAGAGTAAAGTTTGTTGTTAACACGCTGTGTTATGGCCAATCTACTGAGTGTTGGTTGTTATGTAGGGTATTCGGTGGAGAGTAAAGATGATCTCATCGACGCGCTAGCTACTCTCAAACAAAGAGCACAGGACTACGACGCTAACGTGCTGTTTAGCGTGGCAAGCGACTTGTCTAAGGTAACTCGATCCCAGGCTCTCTCTAGCTGGTCTGTCTGTATGCGAGAGACTGGTGATGGGTCGTGGTCTAATGAACTCGACCCATGCCCTTTCTAGCTGGTCTGTCTGTACGCGAGAGACTGGGGATGAGTCGTGTAATTATGATCTTTCTCATCGTATATTTTATTTTAGGTGATTGCCAAAAAGTTACTAAGCGATCACCTGTCAGGATTCGTGTTCACTTTGATGGATGGTTTGACAGACAGCCAATCACACAGCTCAAGTGGCGCATGCGTAGTGCTCAACAGTGTCGTCAGAATACGTGGCCAGGAGTTGAGAAAGGAAGTGAGTATCCTTGGTAACACGACTCTGTAACCTTGGTGACACGACTCCTTGGTAACACACGGTGTTGTATCTCGGTTACCAGTCAAGTTCTGCGCATGACTCTAGGGCGTCCACCGCTGAACGCTCGTTTGTTTTGACTGTTTGAAAAGTTGGCATTAGCTCAACGCTTGAGAGTAGAATACTTGCACTACGCGTACATAGGAAACGACTTGTCGAAGTCTTTGCTCTAACTTGCACCGTTTCTTGATTTAGGTTCCGCGGTTTGTTGCGGGAATCCACGAGAAGCTTTGTTCGATATCTCACCAACAAACTCGCACAGGGACACTACGAACCATGAGAACGATGGCGTCACATCACTTGGCTCCTGTCTTGACCGCCATATTGGAATTCCCGTTACCCCTTGATGAGTAAGATACTAGTGGTAGACAATAGATATGATGATGATGATGGTGATGATGATTTTACGCTGTGATGAGTAGAATTAGGTGTTGAGAATGATTGTGTTCCGTTATAATACGGTGGATATGTATTAGTGTTGATGATGATTGTGTTTCGTTACAGGCATGTGGTAGATATATGGAAGACGTTGGCCGGTGAACCTAGTTTGGCGCTCAGCATTTTTGACTACTTAATGGATTTGCTGGTGCGAACTCTTCCTTACAACGAAAAGCCAAATCCGCGCAAAAAAAAGGAAATTGTTAGAGTCGCAACGTTACAACCCACAGCGGTAAGTGATGCGTTACTTGTACATGTCTTCAGGACTGGCTGTTCTAAACAAGTAGGTCTTGACCAGACTCAAATTTTGCCTTGGTCATACTCAAAGGCCTGGTCACATGTCAAGATGGCGACTTAATGGTTTTGTTTGTGTTTTAGATTACTTGTGGGCTTACAGAGATGTTTCGGGCCGAGGAAACCACAGAGCTTTCCCTTGAGCACTTTCACCGATTATTCTCGATGACTCTTCTTCGACTTGGAACGTGTGTTGGTCTGCTGCCTCCAGAGATACCACCAAAAGACAAGAAAGACAAGACCAAATATCCCAGCGTTAGCCCTCTAAGGTGAGTTAAACACTCACATGAACCCCCTCAGGTAGCACAAAACACCCCAACACTACCCCAGTCAGGTGCAATTAGATGCTGTATTAACCCACTGCGACGATAGCATGAGGAAAGGGACAAAGGACAGTGCCTACGTAACAATACCAACAGCACGATGCCACTTACTAAAGAATCCCAATCAACGCAGTTTGTGTTCTGCCCACAGCACTGCTCTCGAGTTAATCCAAGCGTTGATCAACCGATGTCAGTACGACAAACTACTCGAATACATCCAGAACGAAAACGTGTGGAAGTATTTTGATGACGAAAAGGAATTCCCTGAGGGAGTGACGCTGCTTGCACGGTAAGCAATGATGGTGGTTGCGTTAATGGTGATGATGATGGTTGCGTTGATGATGATGATTGCGTTGATGACGATGATTGCGTTGATGACGATGATGATGTTGATGTTCGCGTTGCTGATGGTTGCGTTGCTGATGATGATGATAAGAGAAATAGTCATATAACAATCTGATGAATGTGTTGTGTTTCAGTGGTATTTGCCTTGCTGCACCTCAGCACGTGTCCAGGATCACCACCACGCTGCAGCCTTCATTCTGTAGCATGTACGACGCACAGAGAGTGGTCATCGCCGCATTCCTCTCAGAGGTGACGATCACAGAACCGAGCTCAGAATATTATAAGCTATAGCTCGTTTTTAGCCCCCAACATTACCGAGTGGTCATTCCCTAGAATACCGTGGCTTCTAATGTCTGTGTTGTGTTGTTATCAGTTGATAGACCAGCGATGCGGTGGTTTAGAATATTATAACTATAGCTCAGAATGTCCTGCTATACCCTAGAATACCATGGCTTCTAATGTTTGTGTTGTATTAATTCAGTTGATAGACCAGCGGTGCGGGGGTAATGTTGACCTGGTGGACGTGCTCATGACCACTCTGCTCGGCAGGCTTGTCGACACCTCTCAGGTCGTACGTAGGTACTGTATTCGAGGACTTGGCAACGTTTCCAGTGCTGGAGATAACAAGGTATCACCACGATATGCACATCTTCTTACACGACACACATCGTGAGAGGGACAAGAACTCAGTAATACGATCTTTTCTCAGGTTGAGCAGCATTCGACCACCATTTTATCGGCGATGATGGCTGGAATGGACGATAAAGATGACCCTGATGACGAGATTACACTTGAATCGATGTCTGGCTTATCGAAAGTGCTGGCGAAGCTGGACGAAAACCACGTCAGACAAATCCTCATTAACATATGTCTGCGAGTTCGACCGTGCTTTGAGAAGGTAAGTGGTATACTGGTCACGTCTGTCTGGAATATGCATACTAATACACGGAGTTTGAGAGATTTCCTGGCATTTCCTGGTACAGTGTAGTAATTCATACCAATGTCTGTGTGTTCGTAGGACAAGTCGGCAGTGCGCGCGGCTGCCTTCATTCTGTTCGGTAAGCTGTCCAGGTTTGGCGACGGTCCGTCCAAAACACCATTCTTAGAACAGATCCACACCAACTTTATCAGCGTACTGCTGCACCTGAACGAAGAGAAAGAGGTCGCAAAGGTCTGTGTGTGTCTGTCTGTCTGTCATCTGTCTTTCTCTCTGCGTGTATGTCTGTCTGTGTCACCTGCATCTACTAACGAACGAACTGTGTTTGCGGTGTGATTCAGGGTTGTAAAGAATGTCTTCGTTCTATCGGCCAACTAATGGGCTCAGATCAGATCAACGCCATGTTCCAGAAACACCTGATCGAAGAAGGGAATCTTCACTATGGGGAATTCATTAATGATCTCTCGAGATTAATAGTGAGTAGAACTCAACCAAATACACCATCCCTCTCATTCCCTTGACTTCCCCACAGAGATAAAATTGACCCAGCACCTATCGGGATTCCCCAGCCAATGGCGGCCATAACGTAACCAGCGAAACAAGAGGACGACCTTTCAGTGAATATAGATAATTTCATAATTGCTTGTGTTCAAATCATTTACAATTACAAACCATTGGTTCGTGTGTTAGATCGCAGATTTCCCTGAAAAAGTTAATTTCTACGTCATGGGGTGTGTGTCGTTCTTCAAGAGCAGCAGAGACGACATCAAAGCCAACGCCGCCATATTCGTAGGTCAGTCAGTACTATA
>JAUPMF010029398.1:0-17304 GCA_031471435.1 Stomphia didemon | reverse complement strand
TTTGGTTGAGGCCTTCATGGCCTCGTTAGCATGCTATTGTTACCAGCCCTTAACTGTGTTTGTCAGCCATTATGAGATAGGTGTATATGTAGCATTGCAGTATTATAGGTAACCTCGCTTCGTGTGGAGCATTGCGCTGTTGTAGCATGTTTTGATACAGACATCGAAGTTTTATGCTTTTTTGTTGATATGTTTCGTGTAGTGATTTTTTCTTTATAAAGATTTAGATAAAGATTTTTCGTCAAAGTTTGTAACGATGTCTTTTATTCTTCATGACCTTGCATACGAAACGTTCTACAACTATATATATTTTCAATAGTTCTACAACGATACTCTATTTTCATTCCCTGGTCAACCGAACTGCGTGCTAGTAGATCGCCAGGGGTCACTAGGGATTAACACAAACCACCACCCACTAAGCATATGAATAGAACAATCTTCATCGCTCTGGTGATAGTCTAATCACAAATACTCCCCTCGGGGTTTCTACCTCACAGAAGAACGTTTAAAGTAAGAGAAAACACGTCCGCGTGTCGTAAATGTTATATGAGTCCATCATCATCATCATCATCATCATCATTATTATTATTATTATTTTTATTATCATTGTCATCATCAATATCAAGATCATCATCATCATCATCAATATCATTATCATCAAAATCATCATCACTATCATCATCGCAATGGACAAGTGCGGATGTGTGTGTGCGATGTGTGTGTGTAAAATCGTGCGCGCGGTTTGATTAGGATAGGGTAAAACCAAACTTGTCTAAACGTTCGGGCTGCCTGTGTATGGCCTATCTTTCGTGACAACCATGCAGCTTTCTCGCGTGTAATAAGTTTAGTAATAATTCGCTTATTAAACAACAAGAATAGAAATAAAAACGGCCGACTATCTAATTGAACAAATCAAACTGATTCAAATCCGCTAATCCGTATACGAATATATCTACCAGACACAATATTGTGGTTTTAGCTTTAAAATCTTATTAATAAATCCTTTTTTTACATTCCGGACTCCAGCTGTCCACACATCCGTCCGATTTTACTTGAACTACTGTTTCTTCGTCCATATTCCCTAGTCTCTGAAATCGCCTAAATTCAACCATCAAAGTGACTATAAATGATGCGAACTCGATTTAGTATATTCAATCAGTCCTAAGTACCTCGCATTGCGTAGAGAATATATACTAGTAATGTGGGTAATAACGCATTGTCCGTGTATCTTAAGCTATCGCGATACCCCGTTGTTTTTAATATGCCCGGAAGGCAAATTTAATCTTTGTACTAAGCGGCGTTTCCCTTGTTTATAGTAAGGTCCCATTCATTTCTCAGCCAAGCGGACTAATTTTGGTTAACGAGGCTGTTTGCGTGTTAGACCACCAACAGTCTTTTTCCGGTGGTGTTATTCATGGCGCAGAGACCGTTTTAGAGCACGACTTTGTCTTGTTGAACGTGTGTTTTGTAACGCACACAAAGGATGTCCGAAGTGAGTATCGATATTTTATCGACGTGGCAGACAAAGAGGACAAGGCTGACCCACGTGACGCTATTGTCTGGGCAATGGGTCGCTCTTTCTTCTTGTGTGCTGCGATTGCAAATATCAATTCTCACTGAAGAAGGTTGTTGGTTTAGTATAAATAGGAATACAATAGGGCGAATGAATACTTAGAAAACAAGCCACGTTACGATCCACGTAGAGGACGCACTGTAGATGACGAACAGAGACGGAAAGCATGTTATCCTTACCCTCTCCTCCCCTCCCCATCTCTGCGCTAACCACTAAAGTACATTGGCAAGCTATAACAAATGACCCTTCATTGTAACCATCATTCTCAATCTAGAACTAATTGTCGGTTGATCTACTTTAGTTTTAGCAGTTCATTGAAGGTATAATAGTCCGAGCTTTACGTGTCATACTTCAGAAACGATAAGCAGGAAAATGCAAACTTGTTGAGAACATTGATAACATTGCGTGGAGTTATATCAATTTGAAGCACGTATATCCAATTTTGACATAATTGGCTCTTAAAATGGCAAATTACTGTCATCAATTTATTTTTGGTGACTTTTAAAACGTTAAAGCTAAGCGCATAATGACGTCCACAATACTGGTTGTTAGTGTGGGCAATTAGGCTGTGGCAGCTGTTTGTAGCAAGATGATCGAGTTGTGTCAGTATAACGTGTACCTGTTTACGTATGAATGGCAGCAAAGACTGTCTTTTTTACTTCATTTTGATTCTAGATATCTGGTTGTTTTCTACCCGCAGTGTTCGTGTAAGGTTTGTTTTGTCGTGATACGGAGAGAGTCTTTGGTGAAGATTAAAAAATACAATGAAATCCACTGGACGATATTTGTTTCTTAATCAGTAAATGGGGGCCACTAGGTTACGTTCAAATATTCAAAAGAATGAACCGTTTTAAGTAGGAATATGTATGCGATTTCTTCGAGATATAAGAAAGGCTGTTACCACAATGTATTATCATCACTCCATTCGAGATTGAGATTTTTTATTTTGATTGATACATCATTAAAAAAAGTGAATACCATCGAGTAAGTCTACGAAAGATGGCAGCTAACATCGAGAGATTTCAGTTACAGGAGATTTAGTAGTCAAGTGGGATGACAGTTACATTACACTCAAATGGTCTTACTCTTGGCCAATCAGAGCACGCGGCAACACATCAATCATACCAGCCCCAAACGTTTAACACTCTCGCACACGTTATCCTTGCTCACTCTTTTTTAACTCAAGCTTTGGATTGATATTTCTCCTAGCTCATGCTGAGAGCTATTTCGGTTTGCGCAATATCCACAAGGAGGTCCCGTTCATCGCCAGCATGACACCCATTCTCATCAAATGACCCATGTCTTTCTTACCAAAGCAATTTCATTAAGAAAATCAATTAGTTCTGTTAGGTCCTTAGGGGTTAATTCTTTTCAGAGAATAATTTGCGTAGTATTTATTCTCTTCGCAATTAACGGTCTGTTGTTTGGCTGCTTAAGAACATCGAGCGGGTCAATTCGCTTTTGAAATCTATAGAATATCGCCCGATGACTAAATGTAAGCAAGTGAACTTCTTAGGTGCACAGGGCGTGTAGAGGATACATGACCACTGTATTTCGATGGCATATTCATTAGCTTCTCTTGCGCTTTTCTAGTAAAGTATATATGCAAATAGTATAGTTACTCCTTTGATGAAAATTATGAAAAAAGTCAGTTGGAGTGGAACTTCCTTCTTGGCCACGAACTCATCACTGTATTTCGATGACACATTTCATTAGCTTCTTTTGCGCTTTTCTAGTAAAGCACATATGCTAAACTGAAGCAACTCTTTTGATGACAATTATGCAAAAAGGCAGGAAGGTCTACTTGTTGGAGTGGAACATCCTTCTCGACCACAAATAGGCACTAATTAAAGATGTTGGGGTATACCTACCTAGATATGCATCTTTTTATAACTATTTTGTGGCTGGCAAAAGTTGATATCTGTGGCAACCAATAGCCGAGAATGGTTAACAATCTACTTAGGTTGCCCCCACAGTGCAACACCTTCAATATAATGCCAGTCACAACTATAAGCCACGTGGAAAATATCCTTTAAATCATACAAAAAATATCCCTTTGAAGTTTCTTCACATGAGATTTTTGTATGTCACGCAGCTGAACTAAACGACATTCACGACTGTTTGGTGCAGAAATATATATAGAACAGAGCCAACAGATACAATAATTAAAACTACTTTGGGCCATTTGAAGCTAATTAACTTTGTGGCACCAAAATGCAAAAAAAATTGTCTTTTTGGATTTAAATGTGTTTTTTTTCGCGTGAAATGTTTTTTGGTAACTTTATTTTATTTCGTTATTTGTTTTTAGTTTTGATTGTTTTCCATGAGGTTTCGTTCAAGATATTGAACCTTACCGTACACCATCATTAACTTCAAATGCTCTAAACAGAAAGAAGTTCCAGATACAACTAAGTGCGTTGAGTATAGATTTAGTAGAATATTCTCCACTCCAGACCATTTGATTAGAATTCCCAACTAATTGAAAACCCTGCCGATGTTAACAGCGCATTTGTTCTTAGTCGAATTGATTTGAATTGTTATGTTTAGGGGAGGAGTGACACCTGTCAATTAACCGTCACCAAGTGCGTTATGGTTCCACGAGCGTTAGTTCCCCGTACTGTGTTTCTGTTCTTTGCGAGCAAGACTTTGTTTCTTGTCCGAGCGTTTCGCCGTAGTTGCCTTCCAATGCAGAGTTTAAGACTTTAAACAAAGACTTTTCCATAGTTGCACTTGTCTGATATAAAAGTCTAGTCTTGTTGTTTTGTTTAACTTCTTTGTAGTGGGCGCAACACAATGGAACGCAAACTCTAAGCCCAAATATAAGCGAACAAAACAAGCCTTGTCTAAGAAATCGTACCAACAAAGGCCAATATCACAGCAGCTCGGTTTTCAAATCTACAAAGGTTCGGGTTCGTCCATGTGCTTCCCTCTCCAGAAATGGGACAAGAGTGTCTCTCTCGCGAATCTCGCTGCGTTTTCTAATCTATTCTGCGCGTTGTGATGTGTATTGAGTCTCGGATCTATTCGCTAACAGCAGGCTTGCAGATTGGATCAGGCTAATTAGAAAATTAATTTCAAAGCATCTCCCACTCAACCCTGATATCAAGCGCTAAATGAATTACCAAAACCTCAGTTGGTTTGGAAATGTTTCGCGAAGAAAGTTTTTTCTGAGAATTCGTATGATAAAGCATTTCTTGGTTGCCTGGGCTTCAGGCTTGATTCGTAAAAAAACACCGTAGAATTGGTGAACGCAACAACACGACGCATAAAGTCTTTTTGAGAAACTCGAATACTGAACTTGCATTGTTTTCTATCGATTTTGATATCATTAGTCTGAGATGACACAACATGAAAGAAGACAAAATATATAAGAACGAGTGAATCTGTTCTTCACAACCATTCATGAAATCACTGATACAGCGACCATCGAATTCTCCCTGAATGTTGGAGCACAAACGCGCAGAAAATCTAAAACCGACAACAAAAATTTCATAATCGAACTATAAATCTGTTTAACGCGCAAAAAATATGTATGATGTGGAGTAACCCAAATAAAACTTGTAAAGTTGAATACATTTAGAGCAATCTAGAGGTAAAGATAAGGGGTTAGGAAAGTTTGCTGCGATTAGACTGCACGCCAGTGTTTCAATTGAAAAATATGAATTGAGCATTGAATTTTCAACATGATATCGTTGCCTTGTGTTGAGAAGTTGTGTCTCTCCAAGTGTCTTTAGTCAGTGCTAATTGAATTACTGTAAAGATAAGCTTGATTCCCGCAGATTTCCAATAGTAATAGATCTTAAATCACGTATTTTGAAAGATCAAAATCGATGAAGTATAACAAATTGGTGCTCCATTGAGTTGTGCTGCCTCGCACTATACTATACGAGTATACTTCCACTAAAACACTCACATTTAAACAACAGTATATACGTTTATTTTCTCTTTGTTTCATAGTAAAGATTCTTTCGAAAGATGATGTAAAATATATATATATTTATATGTACATTCTGGGAAATTGGACCTTAATGAATGTGCAAAAACAACATTACAAATATCAAGTCGTAGTAATAACAATCCAGTATGCATGAAAAAATTATATTAATTCGCTGATCCTTGAAATACATACATGTAATATTCTCCTAGAAAAGTGTGTACTCTATACTAACAGTTACTAAACGAGTTTGAAAATTTGTCTTCAAGAAATATATACTAAAGAAATGACTAAGATAAAGCGAGCTCGAAGGAGCAGCTTGTCGTTTCCGAAACAGAGAACTTCAAACTTATCACTTTCTATTCCCTTCCTTAATCAGTGTGCTCGTAAAATTGAGTTTGCTCTACACTTGCCTTCAGTGAATCTGTTGTAAGTTGAAGTAGTAAGACTGAGAGACGCTCGCTCAGAGCAACGCGTTCTACATCAGTGCCACTGTAACCTAACTTAGATATCGCTCCTGCTCGCTCGCCCCCTAAGTTCCCTAAACTTCCATAGTCTTGCTGACAATGGACAAACATTGTTGAAAAATTGGACATGAAGACTTCATTGAATTGGCTTTGAAACGCAACACAAATGTTATGCTTTCCACGGACAACTCGGCTATTGTACTAGATGAGTAAGTTCTTGTACTTGCGCAAAGAAATTCTACGGCTTAACGCACCTAAATGAAAAACTGACAAAGGGTAGACAAATCAACGGCGATACTCGCTGAACTCTAGACAACGGTGCACTGGTTTTGTAGCTCCTTTTTTATTCGTATTATAAACTATTGGCATTTCTTTTTCCTATCAAATCTATAGATAATCTGTATAAATACATCGAGTGTCTTCGAGGAGCTCATCAGTCCTTAGCGTCTAGCTTCTCTACGTTCCGAGGTCAACTTGTATTCAATGCAACAACTTGATATCTGTTGTCCTCTTGGCAATAGAAGTAATTGATTCTCTCCTATTAATTATATAGTACTTACAGCCGAACGTAAACCAAAGTGATTTCCTGGTATTTGGATTCAGAAACGAAAATTAAGAATTTGTGGTTGAAGTGGAAATACACACGTAGTTTGTTGTTGCTTCGAGGGGTGAGCGAAATCAGAGGACACAAGTGTTTGTTCTAAACGAGGAATAATTTATTTGTATCTTATAGCTTCGTAGCAACAAGGAAGCAAATAGTAGTATTTGCAATGTTGAAACCTAAGTAGCGAAAACTAGCGCCATCGAAAGTGAATTCGGACCAACCTCGGCATTGTTTTGGGCCCAAACGCCATGTTGAAGCCACTTTGCCAATCAAGGATTTATCCGCTGTCATTATGCATTGTAATAGAATTACCACTAACATCACATTGATCAATCCCACTGCTGGGCTAAGAGAGCTCCAATTGCGATAGATTTGTGAACGTTAAAGATAGATCCGTTCTAGCAAGTGGTTTGCGCGAACACTGAGTTCTTGCCCGATTGTAAAATACACCAGCAACATTGAAATCAAAACTACAGATTTTAGTTCAAAGATGAAATCATATATAAAAGATAGCTAAATATAAACTACTTCAAACAGAAAACAAATGGTAAACAATGAGAAGGCAAATGTTGAGCAGTTTGGTAAACACGTGAATTAGAAGATTACATGTACTTGTCGAATGTTAGGCACACAAAACGAGAAGAAAGTCAATAATTATCTACCAGTAGCTGCCAGTTACATGTGTCGCTGTGTAAATAATTGAGGATACGGCGAATTGTGCGGATCTTGCTGTGGGTTGACGTGAATGTTCTGTGAGCCTGAGAAGGCACTAGTCGTTGGTGGAGAGTCGATGGGTCCTCCATATATGTGAGGTCCTTGCATTAAATCCCCTGAGCGTACTGGATAACCTAGTTCGTGGACGGCTGTTGGATGAGGCGGCGGAGGTCCGCTGAAAGTGTGTGGCTGTCTTGGAGCATGCATCGACATGTCGTACACTTGATAACTAGGTTGGGACGGCATTTGGTAGTACGGCTGGTACATGGCTTCGGGCGAGGGCATGGAGCTCGGGTAGGCCATCTTCATCGCTGCATGTTGAGCAGCGTCAGGTGTGGGGTACGGGAACGGGTGATACGGTGATTTCTTTAGCATGTTCTGTTTTGGTTTTCTTCGCCGTGGCTTGTATTTGTACCCTGGATGATCTCGACTGTGTTGCTCCTGTAATTCCTTAGATTTCTTCACGTATGGCTCCTTGTCTTTCTCATCCATCAGTTTCCATTCAGCGCCCAATCGTTTACTAATTTCAGAATTGTGCAATTTGGGGTTTGCTTGCGAATGAATTTTCCGTTTAATGCTGGACCAAACCATGAAGGCGTTCATTGGCCTTTTGACGTGAGTTTCATCTTTGGTTGTACTCATGTTCAGACTGTATCTACCTTGTGTTTCTAGAGGTCCGCCTGTCTCAATAGATCCTGACAACTGATTTGGTTACGAACACTGACCAACCTTTTCGTGTGTGTGAGGTTGACAATGCTATTTACATTTCTAGCGTTGCATGTGAACAATGGCGTTTTTAGAAATATTTAATTACCATAATCATTCCAAACATCAAAGGACAAAACTCAATAGCCAAGGAGCATGAACTATATTTACTTGAATGACTTATCATTTTGACAGAAAGATAAAATTATATACAACAAAATTTTCTGATGAAATTCTGTAATTATTTTTTGTTTTTAAGTCGGTGGTGAACCGTACTCGATGCACGTCCACCTCTTGTCAAGTGCTTGTTTGTAGCGCATTTGACTGTACTTTTATTGGGACACAGCTTGAGTCCTCTGGATTAATCATTCCAAAGTTAATAACATGTTTGCTTTAATATTTATGTTCAATTTAAGCGGATATCAGACTAAATATATTTAATTTTGAAGCAGAGGCAAAAGCGCTGGGCAAAAAAATATGCAGGAAAAGTGTCAACCGACTGTTTTCACGTGTCGGCGCATATGCCCATGCTTGTTGTGAAGTTTTTTCGCAACCTTTGCTAGCCAATTAACCCGACAGAAGCACACTGATTTGTATTCAAAATCAACACAGTATTCATGAAAGGAGGAGGCATTGTTATGGAGATGACTTCAATTACACCGCCGTGGTCCCTCAAGTGGTTCCCCTTGAGCAAAATCCACACGTAAAGCTAAGTCTTCCGGACTCTTCGTCTCAACGAGGAAAACTTGTTGCTTTTCTTGATTATTTAGCCACGCGCGTATTCTGTACTTAAGCTTTATACAAAACTATTGAGAACGAACAAGACATATTCACGCTCGAGTCAACTGCGTTCAAAAAGAACAGTCAAGGATCACTTCTGCCTGTCACAAACCGCTGCGCTTCATGGACGCAGCTGAATTTAACCCTCTGCTTCGTTGATACCTGCAGAACGTTTCGGTATTCAAATGCATGTTTCTCGGCAGACATTTTTGGCGGGCTTTACGCTTTGCGCGTCTGATGTGTGAACAATGCGAGCGGAGGTGCGCGGCAATGATATACAAACCGCGGAATGCCTTTCCAAAGGCGACGGTATTCTTGATCTATTGTTCTATCGAGAAGCCTAGTTTGTTAGGAACAACGCTTAAGGCATTAATGTGGCCATTGGGGCGTATCTAGTTGTGTGTTGTTACGTCATTGTTGTTAGGAACAAATAATTTTTGAGGTCCCTTGTGACTTAGTTAATGCGCATCAGAAGAGTAAATGAGAAGCTAATCAACCAAAAGTGTCGAGCAATGTAAAACAAGTGTAATTACTAACTCCACATATCTAACGCCCTACGTAAGGTCACCCCTGTCTTTGCTATTTCCTCTTTTGTTCCGAGATGCTTCCTATACGTACTAACCATTAGTAGTAGTTGCACGTGTACGTGAATTCTTGGGCAATGATGCGATATTTCATCAGCAAGTGTTCAAGTTGTCAATGTTAGTGGTTCTGCGAGAGAGCAAGGACTACACACACAGTTGTAATCTTAATCACTGATACAATGGCAAACATTTTCATTGATTCAAAAGTAATTATATCAGTTAACATTGAGAACTGGCTGTGTCTTAAGAGGATTGTAGATTTATCAAATATATAAAGCAAACAATTGAGACATGAACAACATTTCGATACAATACCGTTATTATCAAAACAACTTTGAGTATCGTGCTGTTTTAAGAAAGTTAACTTGCAGTGATTTGAGTTCATTTTGAGCGCGCTCACATTTTAGTGCAAGTCGATGGAAGTTTTAAGCCCCGTGAACGTAAATTCACCGACAAACTTGTAACTATTTGTATTCATAGGTCTCTGACTTCGTTATTACACTAAATGTAATTATTGCCATAATATAAATTACTGTAATACAAATTAGGCAACAACTCTTAAGTTAATTACTCGGGATTCCTATGGAAATGTCCGAGTATTAAACCGTCAGAATTTGCAATTCGAGCTCTGATACGCATGCGCAACATCTACACGCATGCGTAGAAGATGTCAATGAGCACAGGTATCCCAAACACAAATCACTCTTAGTTTTATTACTCGGGATTTCTATGGGAATGCCTGAGTAACAAATTGGGCTTCGGATTCGTCAGAAATTGCAATTTGAGCTCTAATGCAATTTGAGCTCTAATGCTAGAAGCTGTCAATGAGCACAGATATGAGCACAGATATCCCGACACGAATCTTGAGCGATGCCTGAGACGGACAAGTAAAATAAGAAATCCCGAGTTCACGCAGTTGTTGTTAACCAAAAACCAACCTATCCCTCCCCTCCCCTGTATTGTTGCGTAGCTGAAACTTGCCTAATATTGCTGATTCACGGACTCGATTACGTCTTCTCAATAAACATTAACGTCATTAATTTAATTTTATGCGAACATAAACTGCTGACTGTTTGGCCTTTTCCTGGTTGATTTGCTCCAGTTAACATTGTCGCATATTTTTACTACCAGTTTATTTATAAATTCAACTTTATTTTATTAATTATTTTATAAATATTTAAAAAAAATTTATTTAAGAATTATTAAATATGTGAGATAAAACGCGTGCACTGATCGTGTTATATATTTTTAATATTTCTAAAATATTATATCAAGAAATTTGCTAAGTCACTGTCAAGTATACGTCACGCATATATAAACACGTCATAGTGTATATAGATAAACATATTCTAACTACAACATAGTTTATTTATCATTCATATCAAAAATATATAAGTTCTCTAAAAATATCAAAAAAATAATCCAAAAATAATCCAAATAATATTTATTTTATTCCCAGGTTTCCAATATTCTTTTAATTTGGAATAACAAAGCATCACCATCTGGTTGAGGCTCGTTAACCACAAGTACTTCAGTATAGCGAAACAAGAATATATAATGAGATGTATTTTAATGGGAGTCGAACTGAAACACGCAACTATCGTTGGTTTGTAGATTAGCTCTCGACTATAACATGACAGTGCAGGGGTCTATTTGTGACTGTGATGGGTAGACGTACTGTTTTGTATTAGTATGTCGTATTGTATATAGATGAACATTAAAAGCACTGACGTCCATCATTGTTGTACTGGTACAATATCAACGGAATTACGTCATGTTATTTCCATTAACATACTTAGTGTCTGTAGCTGTATATAGCTTGCTACCATTGCAACCATTTGTAGTGTAGGATTGCTAGCATGGCTGTAGGTTTGCTGTTGTTGCTTCTTGTTCAAGGCTCGTTTGCTCAGCTCAGATGGGTCGAGTTGAAACCTTCTGGATCGATTCCCCCTGCTCGCCGTGACTCGTCTATCGGTTACGATGTCAACACCAACACGGCTGTGATATTCGGGGGAAGATCGAGTTTATCTCTCGGCGATACGTGGAGTTTCAACCTCACAAGGAAAACATGGTCAAAAGTGAACGAAACTTTGGATTCAAACAACGAAACAATCCCCGCGAAGCGATTCAGCATGGTTTTTGGTGCGAAAAGCGGTCGATTCTACGTGACAACGGGTGAGTTTCAAGGAGGTGGAAAGAAGCTCTTTTACAACGATGTTGTCAGCTTCAATTTTTCCACACAAAAATGGCAAACGATTGAACCAAAGAGCTCCCTGAAACCAGAGAAGAGGTACGGTGCTGGAGGGGGTGTACATCCTTTAGGGAATGGCCTATATGTAACCCATGGGTTCGCTACTATTCGCTACTCCAATACGCTCAAGTTCAATCTCGACACCAAAGAATGGGAAACCAAATTTGAAGGCACAAACAGCTACAACCCGAGCTACCCTCACTCAAGATGTCTACACTCGTCGGCCATGACGGGCCCTGATGAGCTGGTGATGTATGGAGGTTGTCTAGGGTACGTTTTGAATAATATCTGGTTGAGATGACACAGTCTTTTAGCTGACCTGTTCGTTAAGACCAAAACATCACAGTCATAGTGCGCTGCACCTAACACATCAACTAAGCATTTCACTAGTGTGTCTCTTCTGAAACATGCTCCCCCTCCCCTCCCCTCCCCTCCCCCAACTTTGATCTGATTTGATGCTGTTGCTTTCAGTGGCGGCGGTACTGGTGGTCCGTGTCCAGCGGAAGACGGATGGAAATACGAAGCTGTCAAAGACACGTGGACTTTGCTCAGTTCGTGCGCAACACCCCGCATCTATTCCGCGATGGCCATGCTCCCGTCACGTGACCCCAACACCAGAAGAGTGATACTGTATGGAGGCAACGAGAAAACAGGCTCTGTGCTCTATGTAAGAACAACTACCAGCACCAAAAATGAAATTAAACCTTGATTTTCGTGTTTATATTTTGTCAAACAGCTTGGGCTGCATGTGGTTAATATTTAGTTTTCATATTTATAGACTGCTGAATCTCCTGCAAATGAGATAATTATCTTAAACCCTGACACAAATACATGGACGAGAAAGAAGATTGAAGTAAGTAGACGAAATTTTCCCGCTTGCTCTCGCTGAATGTTACAAATCAATTACTAATGTATAAATAAATATAGGTTTTGTAAAATTATTACACTACGACTCTATACTTATTTATACCCCTTTTACCAGTAAAAATACTAATATATACTCGTGATTATGTCATTGAGATTATGCTACCACCCAATTAATAGAGGGCGGAAAATGCTCATGTAAAGTACCAATAAAACCTATTATTATTATTGTATTTATGAATGATTTGGTTATTGTTAGGGTGATGTACCAATCAAGAGATTTGGCCACGTGATGGCCACAACATCCAATGGGATCGTTATGTTTGGTGGCAAAGATGTGAAGTAAGTCTTTCTCAGCCAGACATTTTCCAGGGTGAGGGAAGGGCTGGGGAGTCTTTAGACGTGGACACTAACTACCTTTATTATTTTATTCAATACTCCAGTGGCAAAGACCTCAACGATTTGTGGCTGCTCCAGGGTGACGTGACAGACGCTGACAAGACACCTTCTCTTGGGGAATGTGATTCTAGCAACTTTAACCTGATCATGCTGCACGGTATCTTCATGTTTCTTGGTTGGGGTGTTCTCTTACAGCTAGGCGCGTTCGTAGCTCGATACTTTCGTCATAAGGATCCTTGGTGGTTCAAGATGCATAGGGGGGTTCAGGTAATCCGCATTGTCCTTAGAGGGGGGCGGAAGTAAATATATATATTTTTTAATATTTTCAAAAAATTAAAAAGTTTGAAAAAGTTAAAACTTGTGTTTGTTCAGTCGATAGGTTTGCTGTTGGTGATTGGTGGTTTAGTGTGTGGCATCGTGTCTGTGCCCTTTGATCACTTCCACACCGCCCATGGCATTATTGGTTTAGATGTCTGCATTGCTGGTCTGTTGCAGCCTTTGAATGCTTTTTTGTAAGTAGCAAATGTTCTCAACGTGAACTGAATACTGTTAGTTATATAATATTTGAGATATAACGCGCGCGCTGATTGGTTGTGCAGCGTGTCGATATATGGCTATGTATACAAATCAATTTTGTCTATTTTATCAAACAACAGACTAATATATACACTCGGGAAGTTTGGAAGATGTCTCGAGCTCTGTGTAAAACCTGGCGTGTAAAACCTATCGTGCGGGAAACTGGGTCGAATTGTGACCGCAAAGCATGCATGGATTGTTTAGATGGACAATCTTCTTGAAATCACTGTGTAGAATAGCCGCCATTTTGAAAATCTGTCCTTTCAAACAATCCATGCTTGCTTTGCAGTCACGATTTAACCCAGTTTCCCGCTCGATTTGGAAAAGGCTAATTGTTGTTTGAGTCGGCAGCAGGGGCGTAGCTAATTATTAAGGTGTACGATAGCCCGTACGTGGTTCAGCCTTCTCCATGCGAAAAAACACCGAAGGGGAGGGGTAAGGAGGCTTTTGTTCGGGTTTGGCTAATTTTACTGATATTATGATAATTCGTACCCAGTCGCCCCCACAAAAATCCCGATGGTTCCCAAACGTGCAAGCGCATGCTATGGGAATGGTACCACAAGCTTGTTGGCCGCGGGGCCCTGATACTAGCACTCATCAACATTTCCCTCGGTCTTTTCTTTGCCGTGACACCGATGGTGACCTGGGTCGTGTGGTTTGCGTATTTGGGTCTGATTTGCCTGTTGTACGTTGTCATGGAGATAAGACTAAGGGTGAGAAGCTCAAAAAGTGGATCAACAGTGATGGCAATGCAAGAGAAGTAGACGCCATTTTTAATTTTTTTTCTAATTTTTTTTCCAATAGAAATTTAAATAGATTTATAGAAACAACTAAAAAAATCGCGCACAGTTTACGAGTGCTACAGGACTCTCTGTGTACGTGTAAATATACGTCTGGTATATCAACATTGACTGAGGCCAGTGTTTTAATTAGTTCATAGAAATAACAAGACGCATAACTGCGTAAACTCGGGATTTTTTATTTAATTTGACCGTCTCGGGCATTGCCCAAGATTTGTGCTTGGGATACCTGTGCTCATTGACATCTTCTACACATCCGTGTTGATGTTGCGTACCGTAATTGCTCGAATAAACGCCGCTCTTGAATAAGCGCCGCGGTCCCAGTTACTTGACTAGCTAATTTTGGCGTTTGTTAGTAGGAAGTAGCTGTGCCATAGTTTTTAAATAAACGCCGCCTTTGAATAAGCGCCGCCTTCAATGAAGCGCCGCCTGTAAGACGGGGAAAATTTGATTAGCGCCGCGGCGTTTATTCAAGCAATTGCGGTATGCGCATTTATGCGAGTTTAAATTGCGATTTCTGACGGAACCTATTTAATCAAACGAGTAATGATAACGCCGCAAATAATCGCTGACAATAACTAACAACTTATAATTAATATTTCCAGTCCATGTTTTTCATTGTTACAATAAATATATATATATTTTTTTATTTCATTTTTCATTGCACTCATGTACTCATATGTACATTGGTCAGAGTCCAAAATGTACAGTATGGCTCAAAGACTTATGAGTTATACAACTTTACTGTAGTTTATGGTTTAGGATTACAAATTTAAAGGTCGGTTAATTGTTCTCCCAATCATTGCCTGTCCAATGAATTCATAATCGCTGAATTAGCGGTGTTGTTGTTGTCTTGAGAAAGACTTGATTGGTTTTGACTGAATTCATAATCGTAGGGTGACGTCATTGGTCGTAATGTTTACATATGCATATTATATATACACACGGTCAGTACACTGCAAACCTTTGTAGTGTAGAATTACTAGCATGGCTGTAGGTTTGCTGTTGTTGCTTCTTGTTCAAGGCTCGTTTGCTCAGCTCAGATGGGTCAGGTTGAAATCTATTCATACTAGTCATATCAAATCGATTCCCCCTGCTCGCCGTGACTCGTCTATCGGTTACGATGTCAACACCAACACGGCTGTGATATTCGGGGGAAGATCATCGAGTTCATCTCTCTGGGATACTTGGTTGTTTAACCTCACAAGCAATACATGGTCAAGACTGAACCCACTTGTGGGTTCAAACGGCAAATTCATCCCCGAGGAGCGATTCAGCATGGTTTTTGGTACGAAAAGCGGTCGATTTTACGTGACAACGGGGGAGTTTCAAGGAGGTGGAATAACGCATTTTTACAACGATGTTGTCAGCTTCGATTTTTCCACTCAAAAATGGCAAATGATTGAACCAAAGAGCTCCCTGAAACCAGAGAAGAGGTACGGTGCTGGAGGGGGCGTACATCCTTCGGGGAATGGCCTATATGTGACCCATGGGTTCGCTGGTATTCGCTACTCCAATACGCTCAAGTTTAACTTCGACACCGAAAAATGGGAAACCAAATTTGAAGGCACAAACAGCTACAACCCGAGCTACCCTCACTCTAGATGTCTACACTCGTCGGCCATGACGGGCCCTGATGAGCTAGTGATGTATGGGGGTTGCCTAGGGTAAGTTTAACTTATTTTATTTTAAAATTTAGTCGCATTATAAATTTCATTTCAGTACATTGTGCTCATACTGCGTGACGATGTTGATTCATAGTTGCGTCTCGCAGAGAGTATTGTAGAGCTAGACTTTGTGTGAAAACGTAGTTTTCAATGCAATATAGGTACAGCTATGGAAACTGGATTCATAATATGGCTATTCAGGAAAATATTCAGGCACAAACCACCTGTTCAGAAACAATTATTCTCATTATTAATTGCATAGCTGTGTTTTGAATCAGGTTTCTTTTGTTCAGTTTATAATGCCAAAGCTTTTCGTTGTCATCGTTTGATTGATTTTAAGGTGCGATTTTCCGCTGTCATTCAAGATAACGAGTTTACTAAGTGCGCAGTTTAAGTGTAATTTAACTCGATGACATTTATTTTAAACTGCGCTCGTTAACATTGATTTTCATTGATGACCAAGAACAATTCCGACATAGATACTTCAGTCATAGTATGTTGAAAAAATAGTATGGTGTCGATGTATATCTACAAATAGGAATATAAATGGGAACTAATGCCCTTTGTCGGAGTAAAAAAGCAAACGACGAAAGGTTAAGGTTAAGTATCTCATTTTTTATACAGTGTTCCGGCAAATTTACATTGAAAAAGTATTTAGACAAAGAGGTATTAAGTATCTACCGAGTAATTCCCCATAAAGACGCCCACTAAGCTCTTAATGACAAATCGTTAGTCTAAATTGTTTAAAGTATTTATAAGTCAGAATTGGGGTTTGATATTCACGTTTTTGTTTTCAGTGGCGGCGGTACGGGCGGTCCGTGTCCAGCGGAAGACGGATGGAAATACGATGCTGTCAAAGACAAGTGGACTTTGCTCAGCCAGTGCGCAACACCCCGCATCTATTCCGCGATGGCCATGCTCCCGTCACGTGATCCCAGCACCAGAAGAGTGGTACTGTACGGAGGCAACGAGAAAACAGGCTCCGTGCTCTATGTGAGGACATATTATAGGATATAATCTTGTTCATATCTAGCGGTTTCGCTGTTCGGGTCGGTATTGATGTTTTTCCTATTGCTGTACATATAGACTGCTGAATCGCCTGCAAATGAGATAATTATCTTAAACCCTGACACAAATACATGGACGAGAAAGAAGATTGAAGTAAGTAGACCGGCGAAATAAAAGCTTCAATGATGAGATGTTAATGTGGAATCATTGAGTAATCAAATGTCCACAAATGTCCACAAATGCTGATATGACATTGTAAGAGTCTTGGGGGCTATAGAGGACACTAAGTTGTATTCGTACAGACACGGGTGAAAAACGCACTGCGCATGTTCGGAAATGTTCGGAAAATTTTTAGACGCGTCGTGTTTACTAATAAAA
>JAUPMF010029176.1:0-17357 GCA_031471435.1 Stomphia didemon | reverse complement strand
TATATACCTTCATTGAACACCTAGTTGCTATATACCTTCATTGAACACCTAGTTGCTATATACCTTCATTGAACACCTAGTTGCTATATACCTTCATTGAACACCTAGTTGCTATATACCTTCATTGAACACCTAGTTGCTATATACCTTCATTGAACACCGTTTGCCAAGGCGGGATATAGTGTCAGGCAAACGATGTAACGAGGTCTCAATATATACAAAGCTACGTAATTTGTTATTGTGGCTGGTTTTTTGTTTGTCGGGGTCTTAAGTCATCGCATCAACTGAGATCTCTGATCATGGTAATCAACCGGTTAGTTACCATGGTAACTACTGACCTTCCCGAAATTCCTTTTTATTTTTCGTTTTTCGATCCCACCTTTAATCTTCTCTCGCTTTTTCCCATTTCCTTTAATTTATTTATTTCAAAAATTATGATAAAAGTATGAATGAAAGACACAATTCGGTTTTTCATTTCTTCATGTATTTTTCCCTTTCTTCCGTCGTTCTGTTTTAATTATCGTTCTTTATTTCCCCCCCTAATTTCCTTCATGGCATTAATAATATTTTCGGCCATTTCGTTAATATTCTGTGATTGGAATTTGTTTTTTCCCAACCAGATTAAGACATGACGGCAAATCCCACCAAACCACAACAAACAATGGAAATCACGTTTTTCTTTCGTGTACTTTCGTTGTTACCAAAAGATATACAACCTTATAAAAAAACAAAACCACAGTCAACGATAACCATCAAAATCTAATGTTCTTTTTCTGTTGCCAAACATCTGATTTACGCCACAAGATACAAGTTATTCCCAATACCACAAAACTCTTCCCTTTAGCCTCTACGAGTATCGCTGTAGTGTTCTTCGCATCCCGAAAGGAACTCATGATGCTGGAAATGCGTTGTTTATAGTCCAACGAAAGGAGACAAAACATAGTTGAACATAACATGTGGTCATAACAGATTGTTAACAGAACTGTCAGACTTTGTTTAGTGTTACTTGCTCCCTTTAAAGTACCTATAACCCCTGGACCCAAATTATCAGAATCAACTCTACGTACATTGAATACTCGACTAGTGAAATATTTCTTGTTTTGACTCGTCGCATAAATGCGTTACAGAAGTTTGAAATTCAAAAATGCTAATTAGATGACGTCGACCAGGATTTTGCCGCTACTTCTGAGTCAATGTGCCGTTTACAGCTAAATGATAAACAATTTGTGAAATGCTCAATTTAATCTAAGGTTAGTTAAATGATGTGTAAAAAACAAGAAGTTGTACAATAATTAAATCCTGGGTCAACGTCATCTAATTAGCATTTTTGAATTTTGAACTCCTGTAACAAAAATATTTCACTATTCAACTATTCACTGTAGATCAGTATAGAATTGATTCGGACAATTTGTATCTATAGGCACTTCAACGGAGTCTATCAACAAATTTAAAACAATACTAAAAACACACTTATTCAAAGAAGCGTTTAATAGTTAGTTGACAAATTTTACTGTCATCTCGTCTTAAGAATATTAGCGTCTTTTTATTATTGTCTTATTATTGGCATTTTAGTATCATTTTTTAGTATTACTAGTCCTATATATAAATACTTAATTTCGCTCAAATCCACCTTATTATATATATTGTATATTTGAATTTTATTTGTAATTAGATATTATATTATGTAAGCACATTGAGGCTTGAAAAATGCGCAAAAACTGTTAATTAAATTGAATTAATTAAATTGCGCCTTTGGATAACGACCGGCATACATTAACTCGTACTAAACCTCTCCATACCGTCCATTCCCTTTACGATCACCGTTGTACAACGGCCAGGTGTGGTAACATCCAAATACTATCCACCTCTTTATACCGACCAGTCAAGTCGGTCCCCAAGGTGGTCGATGCAAAGAGGTCCTGTGTATATATAAGATAAAAAAATACTTTGTTTATGATAATTGGAGAAGACTGTAAGATGACTGGTATACATCTATCATAGGTGGGACCTCCTTATCGGCCTGCCATCCATGATTAGCCAAGTCATCAATGAATGGATTACAAACAAACAGCCACAGTACGTGAAGGAGACACGGTGGGGTATTAATAAACCAATCAAGCCAAGGATTCTCCTTCTAACCGAGATAACTCAATTATATTGTAAAAATGCACGAAATTCGATCGACCAATTTGAGACAGGTTCCACTTACGTGTGTTAATAGAGTGATGTTGGACTATGAGAAATATATAATTCACTGAGTAAACCGTCAAAGTTTCTTCGAGAAAAGAGCTAGCGGACTGAAGATTTGGCGTGTGAATACGCAGTGTGTATATCGACAGGCTACACACATTGGGGCGTCGTGTCCTTCTTGTCTCTCTCGCAGCATGTATTTCTAGAGATAATATATATTCCTCGCGGTTAATTTCTGGAATTCTTTGTTTTTAAACGTTTAAAAGTCGCATTTGTAAAATTCAGCCGAACGAGACGATGTCATTTTTGGTCAGAGATAAGATTATCATCTGTCAATCATACCAATTAAGACTTTTTAAAGGTTTCCAGGTCAACGTGTGACAGATGGTTTAGCACTAGTGTCATACTGGGGAGGGGACGGGGAAATTTTCTACTGCACAGTTTTGGGAAGAGGATAGATACTTATAGTGCAGTACCAACGGTGTAAAAACATACTGTGAGCAAGTATAGAGCAACTCATTATTAAATGGAACAATAATCTGGGAAGAATTTATTAATTTCCTGGTCATGCAATTCAGATAAAATGCATTTTAATGGATTGATATCACAATCAGTTCAACGATCAGTTCTATATGCGTTTATCTATAAATTGATTATTTACTGTTATTCCCATCCATCCATTCATTTATCTCCCATTTCATTCTCAACCTTCCATTTCATTTCCAGTCATCCATTTTAACTGACTAAACCAACTCCAAAACAGTTCCAACGTGGAACATTTATGCGGTAAACGTAGTAAGCCCCAAAACAAATGAATTGTCTGCGGACGTGTCAGTGAGGTTAGTAGAATAAACCACTATCTCACCAACAAAACAGATTTACAAACCCGTGTTCAACAGGCAAGAAAAAAACAGACAACGATCAGTGCCCCAAACATCGATTTTCAGCCATTTTAATATGATTGTTTGTCACCCCGAGAGCGGCCGACGCAAAGTGCCTGGATCTCCGGCTCTAGCCAGTTTTGCAAAGAAGGTTCGGTTTATACAGGTTTGGTTACACCGACCAGGGCAGTGACTTTGCCGGTAGGTGAGTTGTACTGAGAAGCCCTGTTTTGTTTTCTAATTACGAACCGATAACTGGCTGAAGGTTACTCTTATGCATACAATTAAGAAATAGGCGTGTGGTTGGATTTGGTTGAATTAATGTTCTACCAGACAAGACGGATGTGTGTAGGATTAGAGCGAACCACAGCATCGTTCTGGTTCAGTTTCGGCGATGGTCATGTAGCCGTCTGTTCATTCGGGTATCGCAGTTTCATTATTTCATTAAGATTTGTTTACATTTTAGTTCAGAGCTTATTCGTCAATACTTTATTCAGTATTCATGTTATCTTTTTCCGTTGCGATAAGCTGGACATTGAGGACGCCCCAAGAGTGTCTCCGTAATGGCTTTCTCCTTTGATTCTCAATTTCCATGACTTACCTAATCGACTAGCTTAATGTCGCTCTTCTCTGGTATCTGTAGAGTAAACACGAATAACAAGATCAGGGTTATAAATATGAAATATCATTGTTTGCTCAAACCACCAAATAAAGCCAGAATACGGCAACAAGCAGCTCGGGATAAACTCTAACATCGCTACTAAGATATCAAAAATATAAATATATGACCAACCAACACGGATGAGACCTTTGTTATACGATGTATTCTAAAGTCGGTTGAGAAGATTAACAAATCGAACTGATCAGTAAATAATACGATCTAAAAGCACAATATTTTCAAAGATAGCATAGAAGATATCGTCAAGATAAATGACTATTAGCGAATGGTTTATTGAGAGCTTACTGAACTAGAAAAGAACCTGCCAAAGAAAACAGTGGGAAAATAGACATTATCAGATAATAGGAATAGAAAAATGCTATCGAAAGAAGTCTTGCATTCATTCATTATAGATATCATTGGTTCAGTTTGAATTGTATGCGTTTAAGAGATTAGGCTTAAATCAAACACAGAGATTAATGGGATGCTACTAACCGAGTCGATTGAAATTAGCTTCCCAATTCTAAAGGCAGACGCGCGCTGTCTAATGGTAAAATATGTCGATAAGCCATAATTATGCAAGACTCTATTTAAGTGAAAATGGATCTAATTCTGGATGCTATCAAACTGTTGAGTGCTGTGTCCGTTTTCTCCAATCCAAGCTGTCAACGTCCACTTCGGATGGCTGGAGTCGAGTCCGAGGTACTGGAGGACAGCACGCTAGTTAGAAACCGCGCGTCCATTTGAGCAGACTTCAACGAGAACTTGACGCTCAGAGCTTCTTCACAACGAGTAGTTTGTACAATTAATCAGCTGAAAACACTCTCGACCGCGCAAGGCCGAGCATTTCGTGAGGAAAATTATCGTTATCACAGATCATATTGGAGCTGTCTTGTCAAGGGGAGAAAAAGGCGGGGAAAAGGCCAACTGGTTTTGACCTCGGCCAAGAGCTGATACACACATAGGATTCCGCTGAAATGTATTTTACATGAGCAATCAAAAGTGATTGACGTGGATTGAGTGATAATTCCCTAAACTAGCAACAAAACCTCTCCAATTGGATGTGCTTTATTTTGTCTTTTTTGACAAGGGAAAGAGGTAGCCACTCCATGAGCACCGCGCGCCAACCGTTTTGTATCGCTTCAAAGGACTCAACGTCCCCTGCTCAACGACAGGCCTTGCAGCCGTGCTAGCGTCTCTGGTTCCTCGTACCATTAAAATACTGTTTAGTTTCAGGTCATTTCCGGTTCTATCAGGGTCACGTTCCTATAGCATTCTTTGATAGCTTTGGGACAGAGATGTAGATCAAGCTCGGTCAATTATTGCAGCCGTTTCCGGGATTTTGTCTGCAAAAGGAAATAGATGGCTTACATCTTGTCAGGGCACGAGTTAAGAGTCAGTTAGAGAAATGTTCTTACTCCAGTGCTTGACCTTCACAATCAAAGGGATTAAGGCAAAGCAAGGCCTAAATGAAAACCATTGACAAATGATAAAAATAGATAGGTAGATTGTAAGATCATGGCCGCTTAAAATCTACTAGTCATGTTAAATCCACATTTAGCAGTGTTTACTCCATATTAGTGAGACCAAATAGTGCTTACTGCTCGGTGCTTTCACAGGGAAAACTAGGCTATGAGATTTCGGCCATGAACTGAACAATAACAATGGGAAGAAAAGAAACAATTATTTGCAAAAAACAAACGCTTTATAGGCAAGTACGATACTAAACGTTAGCATTACAGGTTGCAGAATATAGTACTTAGGATTATAACTAGACTTTCATTAAGTCCAAAGTAGTTAACTACGGATTAAATAAAGGCGATCCGACCAGTCAATCCAGATAATGATTTTCCTCCTTTTCAGTTTCTTTTGATTTAGGAAAGGTAATATTTTGCTCAGTGTATTTGACATCAACAAACATCATTAAATTAATCCACCAAAGCAATAAGTTTTGGACTGTCACTGGATACACGTCATTATTCATGGGGAGTGGTTGGTCACTAGTTAGCCGGTTTCATCCTACACCAATGGTTTGGTTGTTTAGTATATATTCATATCGTTCTCTGGATAGAAAGAGACGGTAAGAGTTGTCAGAGTTTATTATTTATTGATCTGTGATACCAAAATCAGTCAAAACATGGAGAAATTTTGAATGAACATCCCTCTGCTATTTTCTTTGTTTTCCTTTTTTTGTTTCTCTACTTTTTTCTGATTGGGTAATTGTTCCCCCACTTCAAAATCAATAATAGACAAAACCTTCGCCAAGAAAAAGAACTGGCGGATTTAGGTGCTACATCGAACAACAAACCAGTAGTAGCAAAACAAAGAACAAAAAACCTCAGATCGCTCTTCCTTCTGTCTAAATTATTTGAACGAATTTCCGGTCGTACATTTCATCCCATAAATGAATAAATCAATTTCTGTTCAAATGAAGCTGACTTCGTCGCCAATTACATTCTGAAAACAGCTTAGTACGACTGGCATAGAGTGAAGTTTTCTACGAGATTATGAGATTCGAAGTTGACATATCTGTCAAAAGAAGATATTACCAATTCCTAGCAGTAATTGCTATCATGGTCGTCGGAATCACAGTCCTGGGTTGATTGCATGTTTGATTACTAAGAGAGACCAGAACCAATAGAAAAACGTGCTAACGTATAAAATACACAAAACGAAAAGCAGGGGATATTTGAGTTCGCTGGGTTTGGTGCTGTTGGTCTTACGCGCTAGCTACCTCTGTGCTAATCCTGTTACATTGTGTAGCGGGGAGGTGTTGCTCTTCCTATATAAACAAAAGATTCCCTCCTACTTTAGTTACTCCAATGATGCTTTGGAGAGGCGTGAGGAGCCAGTTCTACTTGTGGGCGGGAAGTTCTGATGTATGATGGGTAGTTGTTCAATCACAAAACAAAGGCTAAATCCAGACTAAATTGCCAGCCATATAAATGGGATTATGGGCATAATTGGGTTTCTTTTTAACGACATGAATCTATCATATACTCGCGCAAAGAGCTATTTGTACCAATCATTTGAATCGATCGTTTCATTGTGGTTTTGTGTGGAAAGTGTTCGCACAGGCTATCACTTTAATTAACAGCCATGTCTCCCAACTGACAGCTCTTTATCGCTCTAAATAAATTCTCTTCAAACACTGGCTAATGACATGTGTTCAATGTCAACTGGTGCGACCAGAGCATGACAACTCGGAGTCATAGTCACTAGGGCTTCCCACACATTCCTAACTCCGTGCCGAGAGCAGTGTGTACATTTTAAACTGGGTCAGCCATCTTTGAGCCACGAACTGTGAGCTCCACCGTGATATGTCTTCATTCTCTGTGAGGAATATTCTGAATTTAAAAGAACCACGAATGCAAGCCAACAATTCCTCCAGCGCAATGAACCTTAGTGTTTACCAAACGGATAATGTCAGCATTGAACCAAGGTCCAAGGCAGATATGGGGCTACATTTAACTCATAAAACTCAGGATCCTAGTAAGTTTTACTACTACGCTTACTTCACACGTAAATATAATTCTTAAGTAACTCCAGAGAAACCTTTGAGCTGTTCTTTTGACAAACACGTTGTGGTTTGTGTGATTAATTCTGACTTTGTATTCAGCGTTTTTTTGTGGGTTTACAAATGTGCTAGTGACTAAAATCCTTCCCTCCGCGTTGAACACTCTTTGTGTGGAACATATAATCTCGCCTTCCTCCCGTCCGCACGATTTATTTGATTCATTGAACAGTTGTTTTAAAATTTACTTGAAGGACTGCTACTCTCTGCGTGCTGTTCATTAGATCACGTCGAGCAGGATTACACTTTCTTAACGATAGTGCGAATTTGTTCCTCAATGAAGATCGTGTAATCCCCCAGAAATCTCGCGAAATTAACCCACAAAATAGAAAAACAACCACACGTAGTTTCAGCTCCAAGAGTAGTATGTTATCTAAAGCGCAAAATAAAGGCAGGTTTTATGGATTTACTAGATGAACACAATCGTTTTTATCGCTTTAAGGTAAGACAATGATATGGCCCCTGTCACCTCTCTGGGGTTTCTAATCACATTTTCTTGTAACAGCTTCTCAAGTCGTGCATCCTGAACGATTCAAAGACAGACCAGGGGACCTTATGAATTCAAACCTAGAAAAAGATGACAACCAAGATGTCCCCAAGAAACGCAAGCGACGGATTCTCTTCACCAAAGCCCAAATATACGAGCTTGAAAGACGATTTCGCTATCAACGCTACCTCTCTGCTCCAGAGCGCGAGCAACTTGGACGAATGATCAATCTTACCCCAACCCAAGTAAAAATATGGTTTCAGAATCATCGCTACAAGCACAAAAAGCTCGCTACAGAGTGTGGGGAGTATAAAGAACCAAGTCGATCGATCTTTCCCAGGACAGTACCCGTGCCAGTCCTGATTCGTGATGGCCAACCTTACCACAGTGATTACAATACAGGCCAATCATTCTACAGTCAATGCACGTCGACAAACCCTAGCTACGGAGACTACAACGGCTACACGAACAACATAGGCTATGCCAACCCACTCCAGCCTTCCCAGAACACCAATGCATACTCGCACCTTTCTGTGAGTTCGTCGTGCATGCAGGGTTATTCACCTTACTGTAAGACATGGTAAGCTGGACGAACTGTACATACAACTATAGAGCACTCTCACATATCTCTTTGGAGAACTAGACTTGCTTTTTAATCGATTCTTAAACGATATATGATGTAGAAGAACAAAGGCGACTTAGGCAAGACAACAGGCCGATAAAGACGATCACAAACCGTGAGCTGTCGAGGGAGATTAGCAGCGCATTTTGCTGTAGTGGTAGGCGGGGTAGTTTTAAACTAGAACTTATTTAATTTTCCATTAAGACACAGGGGAAAGGGATATCTATTTTGCGGTGAGATGATTATTACGTCCAACCACTACATCGTGTCACTTCAGCTGTGTTTCTAAACATTAAAACTTCAATGTTTGGAATGTATCTAAAAACATGCAAGTTCTTTTTCTCGAGTTACAATTCTCAAGTAATAGCATTCATATTGCTTTTGACTCGAGCGTGTATAGGTCATATTTTCCCCTATTCCACTTAAAGCTCGAGGTATACACACGCGAGCCCCATTAAGAAAGAAATCCTGTAATCTTACTGAATGGTTTATAAGAAGTTTAAGCCGCGTACAAGCTTCCTATCCTAAGAGCTTCCAATCGACTGAAGCACTATTAGGCAACCTACATGACATGGTTCTCGTCTTAGCTCTTTCAAAACAAAGGACTTGTTACTTTTTTGATATTTTTTCATGTTTCTTCTGAGAGAACTCAGAAAACTAGCTCGTCCGACTAATCTATTCTACAGTATAGTGCTTCATCAGTGACGGTTCCCGCTATCAGTCTTTTCACTACAGTCTATCTGAACATGATACTTTCAAGAATACAGGTTTTTTAATTGAAGAGTGTTCGTAGTAGGTTATTTTAGGAGAGTTGGGATGTCGTAAACTGTACGAAGCTCTCCCATCTTCAGGATACAAATCTGGGGCCTTTTAGTGCGAAGGAATAAATTAAACAAGGAATAGACTAAAGAACGAAAAAACGAATTGTATACACCACCCTGAGTGAAGTACAAATCAGGGACTTTAGTATTTCATTGTTATTTTCGCTTTTGCTTGTCTTGCATGGCATATATCTCATGCATGATGTGGCTGTCAGTAGAATTCATTCCGACCGTTTGGCATTGAACCTAATTCAATCTTGGGTTGTGTAACCAGTAGACTTTTTTCTTAATTGAAATTTCCACACCTCTGTAAACGATATAAACAAAATTAAGAGTTTATTCATCTATTCTCTTTAATTTTCATTCCTTTTAGTTTTATGAAAATGTTATTCAATGAAACAAAAACCGAGGAGTTATTTCAATTGAACCTGTCGAGGCAATCAAAGCTTACTTTGAACAATGCATTTCTTAAACTTTGATAAAAAATTGTATTCTGAAAATGTATTTGTTGTGGTAGTAAATTTGTCAAACCTCTGATACCAGGAGTTCTGTTAAGTCTGGAAGTAATCATCTCCAGTTCGTTAGTTCGTGATATGAGTTCCAAGGCAATGTTATAGACTTGATTGTATTCTTGTCTAGTACTCTTGTATTTTGTTTATTATACCTGTAATATTGTATCTTCTCTTCTACTCCAACTTTTGTATCTAGGTTTTAATTGATCAATAGAGTTTCATATCAGAACGAGACGACTGCACCGTTCAATTGATATGATGTTTACTATTCCCAGATCCATCAAAGAAACTAAACTAACATAATATATATATACATAAATACTAACAGTGAATTGTAGCTCATTGAAAAAGTTACATGTATCAGCCAGGAAGTTTTGTCAACGACAGCTTAAATCTTCTTGATGGAAAGGAAAAAAAGACTTCATCTTAAGATCCTATTTCATGTTTACGAGTTGTAGTTGACAGTGTTGTGGTTAGGCCATGTCAGAGCTGCACACTTTGTAGGTCACAAGCAACATATTTTACTTTCAAGTTAAGAAATATATTGTCATTAATATTTATTCAATTTACAGTCTTCAGTAAACGTGTACATAATATGGAACTTTCCAACCACAATTCAGGTTGGAAAGAATTAGGTTCTTTTTTGTCTCAGTCAAATGATAGAAGTATGTACAGAAAATTCTAGTTTTTCCATAAATCAATTTCAGTTTAACCAATATTTGTGTGTTACTAGAAGTATAGAAAATAAAGCCTGGATGAACAAGTCATGTTCGCGATAAATTATTGAACTGATGTCATGTTTCTGTTTTTGATCTGAATGTAATTATCTATTTAGCTGGTATTTCCTGTTTCTGTAGTTCTCTAAAGACAATTACTTGTAAAACATGTTGTAAATAAAAGTCCATTCCGTGAGAACGCTTTGCTTGTGCACGTTGTTTGGTTTTTGTACTGGCTTTAGTTGGGTTTCCTTGCATTGAGAAAGTCTCTTTGTTCTCCATGAGGCGAGTGTAGCCTATGGCAGTTGGTTTACAACATCCAGTTCTTTTATGAAAGCCTCACGAAAGACATAAATCTTATACAATCGTTTTTATTTCCCAAAGTATTAAGACATGTCGTGAAAAATGAAGGTAAAAAGAAAGCGAGAGCGCGCGGCGTACAGTGAAGTCAACACGCATGCCTTGAGGTCTTGTTCGATACTTCAAACGACTTATCTCGGTCTTACCTTGTGGTAATTAATCGCTGCACTTGAACACGACTTAAAGAAATATCTACACACAACGACCCGCAATGCCAGAATGTTCAGTTTATCTTTATTACTGAGAGAAAACAAACTGATGTTTGGCTGAATTGGTCTAAATGTTGAGATTTCAACTACTACAACGAAGGTAACAAGTTGTAGCCGAGTGTTACCTCGTGCAGAATGTTTCATCTCTGTTTTCTTTGTACTCGTTATTTTCTCAAAAGGATTTAGTACCTTTCAATTTGAGTTCTATAAAACCATTTTTATTTTCTGCGATCGGCGTGTTTTAATCCAAGCTGTATACAGGTGAGAGCGCCGATCTATTCACTGAGTCACAGAACTGAGTGAACCTCTTGCTGATGGCATCCATTGATGCTGGTCGAAGTAGGTCAGGTTGTAATCTGGTCTAGTGTTTTCTAATCCTGTCAGAACTCGAGACTTTCACGAAGATTAAGCTTGTCAAAGCTTAATAATTCGCCAAGTTTTCCAAGAGTTTTTGAAAATGATTGAGTCCTGAGTAAGCCAAGTAATGAGAGGTATTGGTACAAGGTCGTGGTGAGATCACAGCCCCTAATCAAACGGAGGCTCTGCTCATATATATGGAAATATAATTAGATGTTTGAATAGAATGCAAAGGTATACTGCTCAACAGTAAACTGATACTCCTAAGCCTGTATTCAATGAGAATTAACAAATATTTCTATCACAAAGTCAAGTACTGAGCCCATACTGAGCTGGACGCATTCGCTGTCATTGCCAAAAATCTCATCGTATCTTTCTCTTTATATTCTAGATTTGTCTATTAAGTAATAAAAACTACAGAATTGTGTTTTCGAGACCTGTTTTTCTTTTGTAAAATCTAATAAAAACGTAAATAAACTGCTCGAAGCTCACAAAACTTTACTGAACGTGGATTCACCTCACACTGTGTTAGTACATGGTTTTCTCTCAATTCTTTATCTCCTTAATATGACTCCAAGTCAAATCCATAATATCTCAACAAACTCTAGTTTATATTTGAATTTTTGTTGTTCACGAGAAAAGTAACTAAGTCATTCAGTGCGTGAGCGAGTGCTTGGCCTGACATGAATCATGTCCAGTTTACCCGCCCGAAGAACCCAAAGAAAACAAACAGCGGGAGCTCTGAGAAACAGACCATAAAAGCTGAGTTCTCTGTTACTGATCAAATGGTGTTTTATTCACCTCGAGTTCTTCAAGTTACTAGCATACTCATGTCAGACTACAAAGTGATACCATTGGGGATTACTGAGTCGGCATGCAGTCATGAAGTTGCTATTTATCTTAAACAGGTACAAGGGCATCCTTTTGGCTTGACTTTTTACTTATACAAATAAACAAAGAATCTTTTTATTATGTTTTGGTACAGCTTCAAGGTAGTTCATCTAAAAAAAAATGAGGGAAAACAAGAATATTCTGATGTATGTTTAAAGTCAGTAAACCTATCATTTGATATCAGTTGGCTGTAAAAAAACAAGTTTACCAGTGCCAGAGTGGAATCAAGGAAACTCTATCTAACTTTACACACAGCATACAACAGTTCAAATGTTATCTATAACAAGTGAATTGGTAGTCCAGTCAAGTTGTATCTATAAGTACGGTAAACTGACTGGTTGAAACTGGAATGATCTTGGAATGCGTCTTGTATTGTTTAATGAAAAGATCATACACGAAACAAAAAAAGTCCCAGAATGTAGATTAGAAGATGGATAGAGTACTACATTATAGAACTACTAAAAAATCACTTCAAAACAATTGAGGTGCAAAGCCCAAACGTTAATAGGATCAGTTAGAGTTGGAGTAGAACCTATTTTATTCAAAAGTAAGCTTTTTTATTGATTCTAGATTAGAGGTTTGGCATCACAATCGAGTGGAATTAGCGTCAAGCCATAACTACGCTACGTGTAAATTGTACTTTAACATTTCGACATGCTGTTACATGCTGCTTTCTGTAGGGTTTCTGAAATATTTCTGTGTCTCAGTGTCTGTTTGATATAAACAATTTATTGACTTAGTTCGTGGACGGCAAGACGCGTTCTTGTTAACAACAGAAAAAGTTTGCCAGCCTCTGCGTTATTCTATTTCTGAAATGCTTAACCTTTGTTCGTGCAAGAGCAATCATCTAAAACAACGTCGCCATTAATCTGACATTTTATCCTTTTTAGCTGGCTGTATTAAAATGATTTCGGCCAAGCTTTAGCCTAATCCACTTAATCCTCACCGCAAACAGAAGCAAAATACACCGGTCTTCTCTCTGCCGATTACAGCGAATCATGCAAGGTACCATCTAAAAGGTGCACTCGGGATGTTTAGCATTTGAAGAGGACCTTAATTGTAGCTCGAGAAAATATCTTCACATCGGGTTTCGTTTCAAGTACTTGAGTTCGTAAGTGTTGCCAAAGCTCCAGAAAAAAGAGAATCACAAAATGGTTTGATATCCAAAGACAATCTACCTCATTATGTTGTTTCCGGCTTAGAACCGAAACTATTAAAGTGGAATGCGTAGACCCGAGTCGTAGGCCGACGACTAACTGTTATCGCATATCGATCCCAAGTACTTTAAGTACGTTTTCGAATCAACATTGACGAACAAGTGTTAGGCGTAATGTTCTCCATTTCCGCCACTGGCCGTACATTAACGCTTTATAGACGAAAACGGCCTTCTAACAATACCGCAGCTGTATTCTGAGTTTGTTTTGCATGACCCCGCCTGCGAAAACCCCGAAATGTGTCAACAGTGAAGGCAAAGGTGTAATCTTCTTCGTTTGGAAAATGAGTTGTGCGAAAGAAACAAATGCTTTAGACTGAAATGCATTACAGAAAACAATTTGTTAGTAGTATCGAGTTGACTTAGTTGACCATTTAGAGTGTACATTGAACGGGGAATTCGTTAAAATGCGTCCAATTAGCAAAAACAATGGATTCTAAGAGACACGAGTATCAACAACAAATTAAAGTGTCTTTTGGATGCAAAAATAGATCGATGGATAAATAGAAACGCTCCCATACTTCTCGCTACAGAACAAACATGTAGACACAAAATTACTAAGAAATAGTACACAATAAACGTGTCTGTAATTCTAATTTGACCAGGAATTCGTCGGTTTTGATGTGTTTGTTTATGGTATGATTGAGGTCCCTTCAAGGGCGGGTCACATGGCCTTCTCCATCCACGCATTCACAAAGGATTGAAACAGGTCAATCCACGTGCGTTTTATCAGTATTGTATATTCTTTGTTGGGCTCTTCTTAGCTTTGCATTGAACTTGATAACTAAATTTTTCAAGCTTGAATTGTCATCAGTTGTAAAAGGTAGAAAATCGCTCTCTTTTCTTTTGAACTATTCTTACGTACTGCAAACTCAAAGTAAAAAACACAGTTCTTTATTTCAATGTTGCCTCAGTAGCTAACATCGAAGTGAATAACCTCCTCACTCGAGAATAAATATTTTTTTTATTGGTATTGAAGAAAGCACTCTGATTTACAAGGGCATAGCTTTTCGTTATATCTGATACTGTCTTATAGCTAGACGTCGTCTATAACAGGGACCAGGTCGGTTGTCTAGAAGATCCTATAACGATCAGCTTAGACTTCTAAACCCCGTACTTCGTGACTTGGAAAGAACTGGATTTTAGGGTCGATGCCATTACAAAGCTTTAGTTTTATCATAGCATTAGGGTCAGGTGAAGGCACTTTGGGAGTTCATCATAGCGGATGTAACTATCTACTAATCCAAGCATGTCGGATTATCGCATGCGATGGCTGAGGCTGAGCATGTGGGTTTTCAGTTTGGCCTTTTTGTTCAAATATGGAATCGTGCAATTCAGAAGCGATAGTGGGCTCCCAAGATTATGTTATCGCTCTAGTGTAAATTATCAAGACATCGCATGGCTGGACAATTTTAGGATTCTGGCTTATCCGTTTTCAAGAGCTTAGTTAAAAGCATACAACATCTTTAGCCGATCTACACACGTTTACTTTAATGCTGCATGGAACAAATTTGTATTTGCTAGATATATGCACGCGCGCTGCGTTGGATTACCCGATCAATTCCCACAACAAGTATTTTTCTCTTCCCTCCGTTCGGGTTTACAAACTACCGTGAATACGTGTCTGGAAAATTAGTTTCCCAGCGATAACGTTAACGAGATGGTTGGATGAAACAGCCGCGAGTGATTTTTGGTGTTTTGGAATATTCTACAGAAAAAATAATCAACCTTTGTCGTTAGCGGTCTTCCTTGCGGTGTATATAAACCGTAAAAATATTACATTAAAATGGATTGTATTAGAATACTGGACAAACTAAGTTTATTATTGAATACATCGATTTATTCTATGCACAACTGAATAGTTAGAATCAGTGATAAAAACACTCAAAGAGAGTTATAGTGTCCTGCTTCTCTTTCTATTCTATCGAGTGGTTTTATATGGTCAACAAACTCCTAGCTCAACAGCCAATCATTTCACAACACCATAAAACTTTATCACCATTTCCTCTTTGGTACTTGTAAGCCTTTTTAATTATCAATTCACATACACTTTAAGTTTTTTCTCTTGAAGTTAAAACAAATGAAGAGAATTCCTTTTAAATATGCTGACGCCGCTTCAAGTGGCTGAATCGTTGTATACGCGCAGTCTTCACAGCCAGTATTTTCACCAACTGATAAACTAAAAATATTAAAACAACTAAAACCTCAGCTTCTTTCAGTAACTTCATAAATGATATGTACATTTATATGTAAATAATTAGATGTAATCTATACAAATTAGAAAATAAATTAACTCATGAGAACCGGTAGCATATTCCAGCTTTATCAGTGACCAGTATTAGTAACCTATCATTAAATCCGTGCGTTTATTTCACGGTCTTTTTACAGGTTTTCTTGCTGAATGCACTACATATCAGTATTTGTACATATTTGGTCATTACACGATATATTAAAGCAAAGTTAATCGACAAAGAAAACTTTTGAAACTGCAGCTACTCTGATGCAAAATTATCTTGTTTACTAATTCACGATCACAGTAGCGGTTAATGTCAAACTTAGTACGGACGTGACAAATGGACAAAACAGAGTGCTCGTATCGTTATGGTGGGCATGCATATCCTTATTACAGAGTGTCCGTATTACAAAGGCGCCTTCATTACACAGCATGTTCTTATTACAGAGTGTCCGTATTACAAAGGCGCCTTCATTACACAGCATGTTCTTATTACAGAGTGTCCGTATTACAGAGGTGACCGTAATGTGCGTGAAGGTGTTCGTATTACAAAGGCGCCCTTATTACAGAGTGTCATTATAGTAGGCATATCCTTATTACAGAGGTGACCGTATTACAGAGGTGACCGTAATGTGCGTGAAGGTATTCGTATTACAAAGGCGCCCTTATTACAGAGTGCCATTATAGTAGGCATATCCTTATTACCGAGGTGCCCGTATTCTGATAAAGGTGGCCGTATTATAGAAGTGGCCGTATAATTGCGAATGTGCTCATACTGATTACAGAGGGGACCGTATTGTGAAGGTGCTCGGCGTTTTACAGAGGTGCCTGTATTGTGGAGGTGCTCGTATTACAGAGGTGACCGTATTGTGAAGGTTCCCATATTACAGAGGTGCCCGTATTGTGGAGGTGCTCGTATTACAGAGGTGACCGTATTGCGAAGGTGCCCGTATTACAGAGCTACGTAACCGTATTATGAACTGATGTTTTATATCCTCGTTGCGGTGTTCTATGGGGTTTCAAAAGTCAAAACGACACTGCACGAATAAGTAAATACGCACATCACTGGAAGTTCATCAAGACAGGACATTTGACAAGTGATTTAACTGTTCCGCTTTGGTTTGACCGTTTATGACTTAGAAACCGGTCTGGCGAAAGTCATTCTTTTTTATTTTCTTACTTTCTCCAATAAAATAATATTTGGAGAACAAAAAGCGTTGTGACCATAAATATTGTTTGGAACAAATACATGGGTTCAACTGTGAACAAATAAAACAGCTTTTCCGTGCTCCGTTCAGTAATAAAGCACGCAGGAAGTGACGAAAGCACAAAATAAAAAAAGAACGAGCCGCAGACGAGTGCTTCTCACATTTCTTGAGTCATCTATTCGTCAGCAGCGTGCTCCGTTCACTAATAAAGCACAGTTCTCGACCAATCAAAGTGTGCGTACTATCTAATCTATATAAAAAAAACTCTATAAAGCGACCTCCTAGTGACACGCAACCGATGGTCGATTAACGAAGGGTTCAAAACAAAACATCTTCTAACGCAGTGACCATCACTGGAAAAACTAGTCGACTTCCATAGTATGGAACGGGACAAAATCAAGATATTTCCAAGGTATTTCCAAGAA
>JAUPMF010029065.1:0-14447 GCA_031471435.1 Stomphia didemon | reverse complement strand
TGGATATCGATCAGTTTGATTACAGCATACGTGTGGTGAGGTACGAATCAACGGTTAAACTAATCTTACCTCCAACTCTGTGTCATCTTTAGTATTTTTGTAGATTGACGCGTCAAAATTAAGATAGTCCGTAGTGAAATATGTATTGAGAACCATGAGCGAAACAACAAAGTAGTATCCTTTGTAAAAGAGAAACCAAGAAAAAGCACATTCAACATTAAATGCTAAATTTAGAATATTATAAATGGTACACAATCAAATATTGTCTTTCATATTTACCTGGCTTGCATCCGTATAGTTCCATTCGCAATGCAAAGTTGTTCTGGAAATCAGTTGGCATTAACATAATGCTTTTCACCACCGTGGGAATCGGGACCTCGTTTCGCTTGACGGAATTCCCATTGCTATTCCCGGTAAACATCTGAACAAATATAATAAAGTAAATGAAACCATGAACCAAAAAACCCACACATCATATGCATCCAAACTGATCCAACTGCATTGAATCATACTGCTAACCCAATAAAGGTTGTCCATCCCAGTCACATGCATGAACGACATGGGACCATAGGAGTTACAATAGACCGGTTTTTCTATCCAAGTTTTCATTGGTTTTACAGGGGTTTTTTTTGTTAAAGAAGGAAAATAATAATGTAGAAATAATTGTTTGAAATACTAATCTCACAACCAATCTTGAAAAGCATATAGCGGTTTTTGTTTGGATCCCTTCTGGTAGATATACTTAGTCATATATTGTCCATGATTGTGAACTCTTTTTTTCAGCTTGAATATATTTGATATTTGATATTTAAAATAAGTCCACACAAAAGGACTATCATGGAGTACTTACTCTGCTTACGAAGCTGTTTTCTTATATAGCAATGTAAACAGAAAGCGGCTTTGGCACAAAATCACACGCATCATGGTTTAACAGCTTACAGGATCATGGCTTTAATTAACCAGTTCCCTTTCTTTCATGTTTCAAGTGAGGATTAAAGTTTTTTTTGACTTTTTTTAAATTATGTTTTTTCTTCTATTTAGTCAAATCGGAATTGATTTGTTTATAATCATCAGAATTGCATATAGCTCATTCACTTGTACAAACATGTACAGTACGTGGATCTAATACATCATTCAGTTATCTTCTCACAGTATGGGCCAAGTCTACGCGTTAACACATGGACTAGCATGCGATCCAATAGTAGATTGCTAATCTTGGAAAACCAATAATGATATCAGTTGACTGTTAATAAATGCATATTTTTTTCATTCAATTTGAAGAATTTTCTAGAACTTGATAAACATCCACACCATGGCAAATACAGGTTCCCTTCACGGAAAGGAATTAGCTTAAATATTCACATCCCTAACAAGAAGAAACTAAAAATAAATATTAGTTGCAATGCCTCCCCGGAGATAGTATGGCTGTTTTTGGTAATAAATATTTCATTAACACAAACACGAGCTCGTATGGTTTTAAATTCACTGAATGGTGTGAGAAATAAAGCCAACTTGGAGCTCAGATTTAATTAGTAACGATTGACTAAAACCAACACAATCCAGTTGACTTATAAACTATTCATTGCTCAGAAAGTCGAATAAATACCCATTCACTTTGAAGATGTAACACACAAATTCCGTCGGGTAAATGTTATGACTAAACAAAACCTCAAAAATTTACAACAAACTTTTATCATTTCTTCAAGGTCATTCTAAATTGTTTTTTCTTCAATACGTGTTTTCATGATAATTGGTTTTCCGGTCCTAAAATTGTTATTTCGAGGTGGCAATATATGTGAACTAGAGCAATTCCTACATCTTTTTGTTTTTGGAAATGCAATTACCTCAAAAATAATACAATAAATCAACCGCTCGTGGGCTAAATAATAACCAAATAAATGACCGTTGCGAAAAATTACTGATAAGTTTATGAAATATATTTTTTCATTATTACATCTTTGCCATTCTGGTTTGACTATATCTGAAACAATTGTCTAAAACTTCTCTCTTTGCTCAAAATCAAAATCTAAAGCGGTTTACAAGCCGCCGTATTCTGTCTGCTTGCCAAATCAACTAGTGTAGCCCACCTGTAACCCCTGCTGGGTTTTTTGTCGTAGTCGATTCAGTTTACCTGTACTACGTCTGGATACATTTTTACTCGGATTTAAAGTTACTTGTAGAGTGTAAGCAACGTCTAAAGTTAATAATTTGTCAAGAAAGCAAACGGGAGAGTAAAACAAACAGATTATTTAGTATGACTTATAGCTGTCAGTGCTGTAATTGCCTTCTATAGCGGGCGGCGTTTTGGGGTAAAAATTTAGAACGCGAGTAATGAATTCTCGGCTAAAACGTACGGCTAATTCATTGTCTGGCAAATCGCTTCAGGGCAATTGAAGACAAGCTCTATACAATATATCGCAAACGGCGCAAATTCAATCTAATTTGAAATCTTATAACTCTTACAGTACTCTTAAACAAACTTACAATGCGGTTGACAAACATTAGACGAGTTGTGGAACACGTAGATTATCGGAAACTAAACGGACATATAAGATGTAAACATCCGAAACTACGGTTACTAATTGTGGTGTTAAAAATTCAAACAACTTCTAGATTACTATAAACGCGCATAAAAAATGAATCGCTCTTTCAATTTGAATAATCATGATTCTCTAGTCTTGTCTCAAGTTAAGTTTTACTCTGTTCATGGGAAAACATTCGGTGGTATGGCAGAAAACCAACTAAGAAACAACAACAAGAACATGTTGAATAAATGCATATCGATGTTTTGTGGACTTGTTTTAATGTAGGATTTTCCGTTGATTGGATTTCTTCACTTACTTTCATATCTCCATTCTGTTCCTTAAAATACAGGTAATCTTTCCCAGTGGAGTAGAGTAACATGTATTGTTTAACCCATTCTCCAACTTTGGCATCACCGTAGCCTTGCGTTGCGATTCCCGTTATTATCATTTTTTCCTTGAATTCAATTTTAAGCCACGTACTGGAAGCTTTCTCCGGGTTCCCTCTGTGCCCTTTGGGCCAAGTGTTTAAGTGGAGCCTTGCCCTCTGCGCTCCATAAGTGTTAAAATCATCTCCAAATGCGGAAAATCCTGTAATTTGTTCGTCGGTGATTTTCCCGCTTTCCATTCCAAGTGTCTCTTTACATTGCGCTGAAAACAAGAAAACAAGTTCAACATTTGTAATAAGAAGTATATTCAAACTTTTCCAATGTGATGACTTTTATACAATTTTTCCCAGATCAATGAAAACGACTTAAACATGTCGTAGAGAACCTGTTATCTTCTCAAGCGGTACTTTGAGCTTAAAACCATCCAAACAACTGTATTGAAGAATAATTCCCATTAAAACACTTAAGACAATCATTGTCTTTAGCGCGAATTTGTGTTCGTCCATGAATAAAACTTTGACAAGAAGAAACCTTGGCTCTAACCCTCTAGAGCTGGGAATATTATGAGTAGCATTCCTCTTGATAGTATATTAGCAATATTGGCCCCCAACAGAAGCGTTCAGCATGACTTGAATATATTGGCCATGATTATTAATACGCGGTCTGCAACTCCGCTGACCAACATGGATGCCAGATCACGTTTTGTAAAGCCATATACTTTTTACTTTCATTTCTACCACGTTGAAAACCTTCTAGAATATTTTAGACGGGGTAAATAGGTTTGGAGGTCAGTGTAGTTTTATTTTGAGTAGAAGGTCCCGTGGAGATCTAAATGAAGAATCAATTAAACAAAACTAGAATCTGGATGTGGTAACTATCCTTCAGTGAGAGACACAACATCTTCGTAAAATAAAAATAATTTTTTTAAAGTAATTTCTTTCGGAGGAATACACGAGTTGTGACGATTATTTCCTCTTGATATGTACAACACCGCAAAGATGTCTATTTGCCCAAAACACAATAGAAAACGCGACAGGACTGTTCAAACCAAACCAACCGTGAGCGAGGAATTTCCCCCCTCGAAAATTCAAAACATCGGATTTTATCAACAAATTGTTTTAATCTGGGAGGTCTCTGTGTTGTCTAGCTGTCATATTCTGATTGAACGGGTCGTCCTTTCTAGTGAATGCAATACGGCGAATCTAGTAAATAATGAATGAATATGGACTGAATTCATCGAAATAAGAACCGAAAAGCATATGTTATGACACAAGAAAAACATCCTAATCAAACAAAACACGCCAATAGTTGCTTTCCACTGAAAGAATGTATGTCTATATAAATAAGTCAAGATCCGTAACAAGACAAATACTATCTCTATGTTTATCTATGAGGTAGAACCAGTGGGTTAGCCGTATGCGAATATATGCATGTTTGATATATTTCCAGGGGGTTGTTAATTATATTGCAGGAGAAGTAAAACGTGTGATTTTTCTTTCAATTGGCCTAAAAGCTGATAACAAGTAAAAAAAACCTAATCAATATGCAGAGACTTTACAGATTTGTGGGCTAGTGGTTGTATATTGAAGAATTGTTGTTTGAAACGTCGAAAACCAAATTTGCATTATTTAAGGATATGTAAGACCCAAGTCGGCGTATAATGATTTAAAAGTCCCGGTTGTTAGCATGCTTGCTGCGTCATAGTATCTCGTAGGAAACGATGGATCTGTTTACGTTCAGTACAGATTCATTTATGAGAGTACCAAAATGTCGTGCGCAAAACACTTCCAATATGAATAATCTTATATTTTCATCATTTAACGTTTGCATTTTCATGAGCTTTATCGTTTGTTCAATCAATTGGTTTATCACTGTGGGATGGGTCCATGGGAACTTTCTAGCAGTGCAGGTTTAAATATTAGATAGGATATCTGGCAATGAACTCCTATTGAAGAATGACTAATTTTAGAAATGAGTAAAATTGCTGAATCATGGGTATTCTTTGTGAATCAGATTGTGGACCGGAAGATTCTAGAATCTTCATGACCAAGATATTGTATAGCACGACAAGTAAAAGAAAAAAAGTTGTCTGCTACAAACTTCTTCTACTGTAAATGCAATTTAACCAAAAAAGCATTGTGTAACATTTTTAAATATTGAAAGATCTTGAGTATTGTGTTTTGTGTAATACATATTTTACTTAGATTTAGGTCATTAAATACACCAAACTTTATATTACGACGAGACAACACTGATAAAGTAATAAACCTGATGTTAACATATAAAGAAAGAGAAAAAACATCAAATTTACTTCAATCAATAACTAACGTTATTTTTTTTCTGTTCGCGCATGTTTATACAGAAGCGCACGCAAAAATCACAAGAGCGCACACAAAAAAATATCATGCACTGCACACAAAAAATCAAAAACGCACGCGTAAATCGCATTCATATTTACATCTAATCTTCATTTGTGCTATATGCAAGTACCAATTTAATGGTTTTTTTAGTTCAATGCAGAATCGTAAAATAAATATGTTATCCTATACACAAAGATGCTCGTATACAAAAAATATATAGTTTTGAAGTATTCAGTAAATAAAATTGGCGGGTTGCAAGTGCGCGCGCGTCTAAGAAAAGAAAGAAATGGCGCGAAGTTGCCAGCATTTGGCTGTTTGCTCGTAGAAGTATGAAATAGCGCTCTGTATTCCATAAAAAAAATATAGTATGATATAAATATATAAAGAACCACGCCTTGTTGAAAATGTTTATATATATGTTCAATAGGTATAAGGCATATCAGTTAACACATAGTTCGGGCTCTTGTTATTAGAAGAATACTTTACCATCGGAAATTTTATAAAAATACACCTTAAGGGCACCAGACTATGGGATTAGTTATCTTGACTCTTGGCTCAGAGAACTGAGAACAGCCGTCCAGGAGCTACAGATATGAAAATATATGAGACTGAACAGATCACACCGGATTGTGGTTTTGGTAATTAGACGGAATCCTTTAGTCTATTAACATTTTAATTTTTCTATCAAACTGGCTATAGTAAAGTTATGATCTTATCTAGTTTTAATCGTATAAGAGAGCCGGCTTGGGGGACATAATTGGCCAATATAGAAGAAGCTTTCAAACGGCTTTGAAAGTTAACCGCTAGTGTAAACATTGGGTAAACAGTGTTCAAAGATCAAACTCAGTGTTTGAATGTAGTACTGTAATACCCAAAATTCACTGACAGTCAGTGGGTACGGAATAGAAAAACCCGCAGAATCTATATACTATGCATGTGTCAATGACGTCAGAAGGAATACGAGTTTCCTGTTTTTCTATTCTGTTAAATTAATGATCGTGAACCGAACTTCATTTTAACTCTTAATTCAACCAAAACCAGCTGAACTAAGAGTACTAACATGACTATGCATACTGGTAATCTCACGCCCCTTGTAGTAAAAGGGTTTATTTATAGTTTAAGTCGGCGTTATTTAAATGGTAGTCCATCTTCAATCAAGACAGCAATTCAAATATATATATCATATTAGTTTTAATGTAGAGAATATTTCATTCAGCCTCAGCATGAGAAGTACAAAACATCCTCAGCTCAAGCTGCGAGCTTTTCAAAATCTTACAATAAAAAGTGAGTTATTAAATCATTCAAGTCGTATGAACTCAGTAGCCTGTCTCTCTTGTGTCCCATAATCTATCACTGCAACAGATAACAATTGGTATTGAAGTGAAACAGTTGTCGAAGCGACGATTCAATCGCACAATCTCAAAAGAAAGCAAAAACAGCATGTCGCTATTTTGAATTGAACCGACGACAAAATAAACCTTACAATATCGCAACACTTTCATAGTCCTAGAATGACACATTCTAGTTCAAACGGAGTTGGAATTAAACTGGCGCATCCTGTAGACCGGATTTCTAGAACATTTACTCGACAAACAGTCTACAAGTGCAATTCAGGTGAAGTATCACGCATCTACTTCAAATAAAAAATTCATTGGCAATACACTTTACCAGTAAGCCACTTAGAGCTATATATTACAAGGCTGTTATCTTGTCTTATGTGCTATCTCAATAATGAAGACAATGTAATCAATTTTACCCTTACCCTTGTCGCGTCTCTTAATCATGAAGATATTTTCTCGAAAAGCTTGCCCGCATTAAAAAACTTGTCGTAAAGCATGATACAACTCTAACATGGAATATTTTCAACATGTATAGTCGATATACAAAAATACAGAGTTTACATGTCGGCACGCTTCTGATGATATATATTATAAGTGGACACCCACCCAACAGAGTTATACATGCACTGTGATAGTTAAATAGAACATGGCATCGTCACACGAGATCATTATTAGACAGTTCGAAAATCATCAGTTGTTAGAGCCGCAAAATAAAATGTATCGAGTTAATCAGTACAAATATAGATCTCTCATGAGTACTATGTTGTCACGGTTCAGTAGATATACTTTTACGAGTGGAAAGCTGTTGCTATGAGCTGATCACAATGTACAGTTTAACAAAGGTTTTCTTGTTGTTGTATACAAAAAGCAAAATTATTTTCACAGAACATGAATTATGACGTTATAATTCTGTTCAAATCACTCCCAGTAAGCCGTCTGCTTTCACTCAAATTCTATAGGTGGACGTAAAAGATCCTGTTGCGCTATTCCCAAAAGAGTAGGGGATTGTCTCCCGGCACAACAGTCTGGTCTTCCAGCGTTGAGGTCGGCTTGGCGTGATGTCTGTATAAAGGTTGCTAGTCAATGAGACCTCATACTAAAATACAGCTAGCAACCCAATGGACTTTGCCGAGTGCTGACACTACATAGACATACATAGACATAGAGTTACTGGCCAGTCATTTTCACGATTCGGTACGCTGCCTCAACTGAGCCGTACCAGGTTCTAGCCTCATCATTTTCGACCACAAATCACGCGAACTCACCTACCTTAACAATAAGCTCAGATATACAGAACGACTTGTAGTTTACCTTTTGACGACATTCCCAGAGAAGATATCGGATGTGCGAGTAGAACTAAGAGCGCAATGTTTCTTAGCAAGCCAAATCCTGCTAAATTACGACGACATAGTATTCTGCTTTCTTCCATAACAGTTGCTGTCAAGCCACACTAAGAATGTTTCGCACTCTGTTGTTAGTGGTATATAGAATGCCTACAGCTAGTCTGTTTCTATGGTCATTGTATTTGCTGGCTTTTAGACGATGAGATAGAATGACCGGATTTTATGTATTCCTAATACTGAGAAACCGATAGAAGAATGATTGATGGTCCATTTAGAGGAATCCGCAGGGCACTTTCATGTTCCATCGAGTGCACCAGTGATCTGCAAAGAGAAACAGGTTTGTGTTTATATAAGCGAGCGTACAGAACCAAACTTAAGGTGGCTCGAAATAATTTCAAAGCAACATCGGATTTTGATATTTGTTTTATATATTATAAATATATCATTTAGATGATTAAATAAACGCTATTGTTTCAATAATTTCATGGTAAAATCCATTCAAATTTCATATATTTTGTTTGTTTTATTGTACCAACAACATTTAAAAAAATTACTCGACTGAGAATTGTTTGTTTGACTTTCATTTTTTTTTTCAACTGGAATTATTCGCGGCAATTTGAATTGGACATGATCCAACTCCAGATTGTTTCTCGGTGTTTTTCTTTATTTGAAAGATACTCACTAAATTCGAACCCATTGCGCATAAATATGTATCACTTTGACAGTACATTTAACGATTTTCCCTCATCAGTTTATTTGTGACTTGGAATAAAACGTACTGAATGTGGTGAAACGATTCAAGAAAGAAAACATTTGTGACAAGTTAGGCTGGAGTATTCAGAGCGCTTTGAAATTATTGTCAGACAGAGTTAATTACTTTGATTCGATTTTCTGCGTACAAATAAGACTATCTTTTGATCATTAAATATAATGAACAGGGAATTAGGCGAAAAGTTAATAATACGAAGGAAAATAGTGTTGATATAAACAGAAGTCAATTTAGGGCTGTAAACAACACGTCATTTTACAGCTAGGGTAAAACGTTTTCAAAAACGTTTCACAAGACATTTTGATGATACACGATTGCACGAATCGGAGGAAAACCTACAAAGTTTGAAAAATCTGACCATGTTACACGGTGAAATACGACAATCTTGCCTCGAACGTTTTTCCATATTTTGTCCAGTAGATGCAGTAGCTTTAGATGCATGATACACTGCTCTAAAACACAGAGCTGAGACGTACACTTACAGAACTAACGAACGTACACAGACAAACAAAATACCTAAGGACCCTAAGGCAGGATGTTTTGACTTAGCAAATTTTAGATAACCAAAATATTTTCTTTCACTCAGTTCAATAGCACCTACCATACACATCTCTCGTACTGGCTGCCGACACCTTATCAAAAGGTTAGTGTGATATAAGTATTTGCTTTAGTTATATACACTCCGAGTTAGCTAAAGCCTTTTATTTGTACGAAAAGTTCTGGAACAATTTAGCGGAAATATAGTTGTCTGCTGCAGGAACTATCCTTCAAAAATCTTTGATTAGAGATCAACAATTCAGCTCAAAGTTGTCGATTTTCCGCTTTATTAAGAAGTGGCTGAGAGTTCGAGGAAGCACCAGTCAAAGCCTTTTATCCACTTAAATATGGAACCATAAAAACCCTACAAGGACAGAAAAGTGCTTGCCTCACAAATATAAAAATTCCAAGCAAAGGAGAAAATTGGTCCGACCGACAGACCGACCTAGAAACTTCTAACAGTTTTGTATATCATATATCAGTGCTGGTTTAGACTGACGGGTATTCAGTTAGTTCCTGTTCCCTAAGTGTACCCTACTTGATAGGCTATCAAATAGAGATATAGTTTTATATATATCTGGATTTACAATCAAATTATATTTTAAATACGTTGAATGCAAAATGATATAATTTGCCCGATTACGAAAGCATAGTTGAGAAAATAGAGTCAATGCGCATACACCACAACTCTATTTTTTGTTTCAGTCAGTGCTGACTCTTGTAAATGTTGGTGTTAAATCTTTACATCAGATCATCTATCAAGACTCGGAACCGGTATTGACTTGAATATCCACACTCACTGGTATATGACTGATAGAAAGTAAACATAACAACCACGATGTTTTTCTATATACCGTAATTATCACGACATGTAACTAAGCACGTGAATTATAAGGTCGCTCAGCATTACAAATATTTACCGGCAAATATAGGTTGTAAAATCGTGAAAAATACTAAACAACTGTACACTGAATCGGAAGTCGAGCAAATATTGACAGCAGAGTTAAGGCCACATGCACCACAGGGGGCTGTACGCAACACAACATACCAGAACTCCATATTATCACGAATTTCTACGTTGATTTACGGGTAAAACTCGTGTAAAACTGACACACGTGTGTCAGAAATAAATTCGACTCGAATAAATGTTTCAGTATAAAAGGCTGACCTGTTCTGAATTGTTAGCATCAATGTGGCCGACCCAACATGTTTATCCATGCAGAGACCTTCTGTGAGGTAGTCCGAGCAACTGAACAAAATATGGAACGGATGCCAAAAATATTATCGACCTGGCTCGGATAGAATTAATTACTAATACAAATGATTGTCAAGTTTAAATATCGCTTTATAGCACCCAAGCCACTCCACTCCCACACTCACTTGTATAGTAAGGAAAAAAGCCACTACACTGCTTAAGAGTGTAGTCAGCACCAAATCAAAATTGAGCACAGTAATAATAGATAGCAAACGCAGCCGGATAATTTCAGTCACCTGTTCAACCAGGCTTAGAAGTCAATAATTATTGTCATTCTACAAAATGAAGAAAGTGAAATAATATACAGATGTACCTGCTACGTTTAGAGCCTGACTGGTGTTGTTTCTTATAAAGCTTGACATGCGTGCACGGCAAAGATTCCCGGTTGGGACAACTAGCCCCGAATATACGCATAACACGTAGCATTGTGTTAGAGAGAATCTCTCCGAATTTCCACGCAGAGGTTCCATACCGCTTACACACGCATGCGGGCTACCTGTGGGAATCGATTTTCTCCACCCCTCCCCCGAAGTGTGAATAATAGATGTTTATGACACACTTCACCGCAAACTATGAAGGTTCCGGTCGGTCAGGAACAAATGCATCAAAAACTAGACGCACAACTGCGTAAACTCGGGCTTTGTGCGTCTCAGGCGTCGCTTATGATTCGTGTTTAGGATATAGATGTGTTCATTAACATCTTTTACGCGTGCGCTTTTTGCATGAATCGACTCGACGGCGATTTGTGACTGACGCAGAAAATATAAAAAAACGAAGGGAAATTTTAACTCGGACATTTTCTTCGGAAAAAAATGTTCAAAAAATACCATGGCAACTACGGGGCCGCTGACTTTTAAAATTCAATCAAATCCGAATGTAAAGTTTCGTTGTATCATGGGCAGATAAAAACCGCTTCATGATGTGCAGGTATGTTTCATATTTCTTATGGATTTGGTCGTTTTCATAGACGCTGGAAAGCGAGTGTAGTTGTCCCGGTAATTCCTGAGCTATAGACTTTAAAGTATTCGTTATTGATCGCTTAAAGACTGAGCCACTGTTCACGTGAATGCCAGTTTTCATCTCGTTAAAATCGGACCAAATTTAAAACGATTTGAAAACGATGCAATAATTTGAGAGTTTTCACCACACCGACGAATGTATAGGTGAAAATCAGTGATTGATAGTTATGTTGTATGCCAATAAAATCGCATAATATACTCGACAAATCAGTGCAATTCCATCTCTTATCTATTTGTGGTAGAGTGTAGGCTAGACCAGAGGTCACTGACTCAGTAAAACCGGCCTAAACATTTAAACATATCAACGATCGGTACCTTAAATGATTTCCAATATTTCTTTTCTTACGCGCTCTCAAATTTGTATTCTCCTATGTAGTATAAACAAAAAAGTGCAGTGTTGTAAGAAAGACTGCTGAGCTACAACCGATCAGTCCTAATCAGATTGGAAATGTGAAAGATTACTGAGAATGCGGACTTGTGAAGCAGGTGTCTGCAAGTAATAACTAGAAAACACCACAAAATTATATCAACCTAATTACTGTTTGCAGAAAAGTCGGCCACAAAATTGTGTACAACGATCATTGGAAATGTTAAAGGTCAGAATGACTAGTCTGTGAAGAAGAAGCCGACCGCAAAATTGTGTACAACACTAATTACTGACTAAAAATAAATTGTTTAGAAAAGATGACATGTACCGAAGTCTTTAATAACCATCCTGGTACGCCACATGCGTATATACAATGAGACTAACGGCAGTTCCGAATAAACGCCGACAATGCATGAATACAAGTCGATTAGAAGCCAAATTTTGTTGTAATATCGCAAAATACTGAATTGTTTGGTAAGAAAACCATTGAAATAGAATTGATAAATTGATATTTTGTGGGGTTAAAATCTCAGTCTCAGTTCTGCAATTGGCTTTTTAGAAAATGGGTTCAAGTGTAGATACACTTTTAAGTTTCGCCCACAAATTATGGAACATAATTTCTCGGTCAAACATTTTTTTTATCTTGCTTAACCGCAACATGATTTGTTAGTGGAAGTAACAAGAAATGATTTAAACTCATAAATAAGTTAAAATAATCATGTCAGTAAAAATCTTGCTAGTGAACACGGTTTAATGCCGATCTTTTTCATACAACATTTAAAACTCCGGCCAAGTTTATTGTATACCGTTTCCTGTTGACTTTGCCTAACGACTTTTTTGATATCATGATGAGGAAAACCAGTCCAGTAAATATTTCGGCGGTAACTTCAAAGCCGCAGAATCTGTTCTCGGATTGTCAAAAGTATTGAAGTTGAATTGAGCTTCAAGTTAGCTGCGTTTTTTTACTAACAAACTAAACGATTTAAAGAAAAAGCTGATATTTAAAACTGATCTTCCCGTTTTGAAATTCTGAAAATTTTGTGATGCTCTCACTCTTACCTCGCTACAAAATGAAAGTTATAGTTTTTTGTGGCTTTATCGTTCCTTTGCTTCTCCGTTTGCAGACTGTTAAATACCCGTATTTTATCTATGGTGCATGGTACTCGTCAGTTCTGCAGTCATTCAACAGTTAAACGGCAAGAAAAAAAAGCTTGTAAATATAATTTAAGTGCAGATTTTCTGTTGCAGTAATTGGCCATGTAACGTGCGTTGGATCTGCCGCTACACTAACAAATCTATGCTAATGAAGATACAGATAATTAACCACTTTTTAAAACATATTCATTAGCAGTGGGTTACAGTTTGAAAAAGGCTGGTGAGAAACAAATCACGAATACATGCAAGCAGACTGAATTATACACATAAAATGTGAGCGGTTATTTTGATACAAAGTCCTCAAAAATACGCAATTTAAACGTCGTGCTTTCTTGACCTGATTTAATTCTACATCAGAATATAAATAAATAAAAACTGTTAAAATTTAATGTTATGCTTACCTTGTTTTCAGAAGACTTGCTGATCATCAAACAATCAAGCTTGCACTGCAGTCTCCACCACTATAGACACTGTGTCCGTCCATAGCTAATATTTACTATGGTTCGTTTTACATAATAACACCATCGTCGAAGTTTCTGGTTTGAACTTTTGGTTTGGTTTTTGTCAACTTACCAAAATTTTAATAATTTAAGCAGGATGCGCGTTTTTCTAGAATTTTGTTCTACTCAACATTGAGTACCGGACGTTTGCGGCGAAATTCGCCAGTATTCCAGTCCCTTCTTGAATTTCCTTTGCGATAGTGATCAGAGCCATTAAATATTCATTTAAAATGCTGCCCAAACTGCTGAAAAATAGGTAATAGTTATGCTAGCAGGTATTTATTTGAGCTAAATTAGCGTGTGACTTCTGCAAGGCAACATTCCTTTTTTTTTATAGGAACCACAAGCACATTTGTACTAAAATCAAAGCAACTTGTTCGTGTTAAATACAACTTTAAAAGACTTGGTAGCCGAGAAGATGTTATCGCGTTTTTGTGTGTGTTGGCATGACACTTGAACATGCGTGTTGCGGTCATGTCAATCGCTTTCTATAGCACAGAAATGACTAATTTCAATCGAGGAATGTTTGGAAAGCATTTGGAATGTCTCGGGAATTAAAAAAGTGCTATACTAACTGATAATGCAACTTAACCTATAAATGTATTATAGGAATCATATATTTTCTTCTACCAAGGAGGTGTTGCACTAAGTAAGTGGATGGGAAGTTTTTAGCTGCCTTCCCGCCAACATTCAAGTGGATTTAAAAAAAGTTTATTAAATACTTAGCAGTTATTCCACGAAGTCGAGTCGTACATGAGCTGATAGCGAACGAGGCTCCGGCCGAGTTGGCTATCAGCTCATGTACGACGAGACCGAGTGGAATAACTGTTTTAGTATTTAGACAATCACTGGAATATGAGTAATAGCATTTAGAACTGAATTATTTCATCA
>JAUPMF010028954.1:0-17404 GCA_031471435.1 Stomphia didemon | reverse complement strand
AGTGACAAATGATAGTGACGGCCGGTCATGGTGACAGATCAGATGGTGACGAATGATGATGACGGATGATGGTGACGAATGATGATGACGGATGATGGTGACGGATGATGGTGACGGATGATGGTGACGGATGATGGTGACGGATGATGGTGATGACAATGTTGATATATGGTGATATATGATGACAATGATGACAGCCACATATTTCAAGCCTGCATGGACCGTGATATCTCTCCCATAACACCATCTCTTCCAGCTCGTCTACTGTGGTCACGAATACACCGTGAAGAACCTGACGTATGCACATCACGTGGAGCCTGATAATGCTGACGTGCGCGATCGATTGACGTGGGCCAAGGTACAGCATCTAATGGGCTTCCATTAGTGACACTGACGAACCGTGCGTCCTGTTTGCACAACCAAACAAGGTCTTGCTGATAAACAAAATCTAATCTCAAATCGGTATTTCAACCAAAAGTGAAGTTCTTGTGCTTACATTTCCATTGATGCGTGGTATCATAGGTACATCTCCACAAGTGAAAAAATATGTGCAGACTTTCAAAGTGTGTGCACGGTACTTACCGAAAACAATGAGATTCGGCCTGCTAACATTGTTCATCGTTTATGTCAATAACTGATTATTATCTTAAACGAGGGGATTGCCCTATTATTGAATAACACGTATTAGGGCGAGGATTTCTCATCTTCCACCGTTCTTTAGATGAGCTGGTATACTAAGACTTTGATTCTGTAGATTAAGTCAGCCTTATTTCAAAATTTTCAAAATTTCCTTGCGTATTTCTGCAAGGTTTTTATTTCCAAAGAAGAGATTATTTGATTTGATGACCTTTAAAATACCTCGCTATATATAGCGACCCGTGTCTACAATAGCGATACTCTGTGCTATATATAGCACCTATCAAGCGTAGGCGAAAACCAAACCCCATCTCTCAACTTCCATGAAGCTCACTCCCTTTGTTCCACAGAACACAAGACAAGAGAATAAACCAACCATTCCATCGACGATTCGCCAGGAATTCCTCTTCAATCCATTCATGCGAGTAAGGTGCGTTAGGGTGGAGGTATTTTAATCTATCTAACACATGATAGGACCTATATTGGGAATTTCCTTGCGATGTAGAAGGTTATCTAGGGGTATGTGAAACATCAGATTGCAAGTTCATTGTTACATGGTGAATTTTCTCCACCCTTCTCAAAACAGTTTTCATTTTTTTTTATCTTTTACACACAACGTTGAAAAATGGGATTTTAATTTTTATTTGATATAAAATTTATCGTACAATTTTTTTCTGCAGCCCATTTTGTTCCACTATTTTTACCTTTATTTCTTATTGGTCTCGAAGTTCATTGAAGTGTTGCCTCCCTTATTTCAACCTATCTTTGTCCGCAGGGAACCAAGTGTCATGAAATACACTGGAAAGACAGATCCTGTCGACGTAATGGGTGCACTTAGGCACGACAAAGATAACTTTAAGGGCTGAGAAAGAAGAGTTTCCACTTCACTTATCACGCAGAAGCAAGCTTACAGGAAGTGTTTGTTAATGGTCTAGAGTAGCTTAGAATAGAAACAGAACAAGGTAAGCTGTTTAGATCAACTATACTCTACTAAAATGAGTAATTTCTTAAACTTGTGAATGGTTACTGTACAATACCAGTATCCAAGTATTTTTGTCACGAAACACTTAAAAATGAGTTATCTATTTTTTGATAGAATGGATTAAATTAGAATGGAAAAATGGCAGGTGGGTAGAAAGTTGAAACTGGGATGTGTATTGGGAATTAATGTAAATTCATCTGAAAGACTTGTTGAAGGAGATAACACAACAGCTGCTCTGGTTCTGAAAGAGCTAAAATCTCCATACTATGTTTCCTAATTAACACCGTATTGAACTAGAAACAGTTACCAGATTATCAAAAATAAACCAATCATTAATTTGTTCACTTATCCATTTATTTAATTTTATAAAATTAACTGTTATACAAAAGATAAATGAAAGGCTTAAACACTGTTTTTATCACCTTGTTTAAATTTCTGTGTGAATTTAGCACATGGCAGACATATTTTGACATGACTTTATTGGGATTTATTCCAGTCGGACAAATATGGATATTAGTATTATCTTCATTGTTAGTATTTCTCTACAAATTTGGCGTAACATTATTTCATTTATATGTCGACCAATATCGCTAAAAGACAAATTAATCACAAGACATGCCAACTATTTAATTTACACAAGTAATTTCTATTGGTAACTTTATAGCATTTTATACTGTTTTGACTACAATTAAACCCTGGGACTTTTGTGTCGATATGAGTAAAAAAACAATAGTTTTAATGTTTAACCAAACCATCTGGTAAGCTGTTTGGCATGGTACGATTTCCTTATAAAAATAACATTTTGAATCACCCACCTACTCTAGGATTGATGTTTAAGCATTGAGAGTACTTGTACACGTACAGCAATGGTTGTTAATGCTCAGGGCTACCAGCATTAGTATAAATAACTAAGTCATGGTGCATTTTAGGTCAGTAGCCAGGCCAGTTCCTGAAAGGCAGATTACCACTTACCCAGGTTTAAGTATGGATTAGAGCTAATCCAGCTTTCGGGAATTGGGCTTAGTTAACAAAATGAAATCGGTAATATGTTACTACAGTTGATTAACATGGCAGTATAATTCCTTCAAAACTATGCACTCTCTTTAACTCGGCATCTTTTTATTAAAAATCCCCAAATTTAGTATTTGATACTGTGTTAAAAAATCCTTTAAAAATTACCAAGACATAATCATGATTTGATTACAATCAAATTAATTATTATCATTGGGAATCATTTACTATACATTGAATAATAATACATAAGGTACAAGACAATATAAACAGAATTATTCTTATTACAACCCATTGTACATTGAAAAGTCACACCATACCAAGCCCCCGTTCATCTACATACATTTATTTTTCACACTCAAAATCTGAGTGACTCTGACATACAAAATATAAGAAAGAATAATAATTTTGGATCTACATGCTATCACTGACCACATATGCTTACAGGCTCAGAGGTTTTGGGTGGTGACGTTTTGATGGCTTTATGTACTGTAAATTCTATGCTATTTGTTTGACATTAACTTTAACCAAATTCTAGAATTATCAGGGTGAACAAGAATCACTAATAATATTACAATAGATCCCTTTGTTCTATACATGTCTTTTATAATCAAAGATATAGGTATGGTACACATTGGCGAAGTGTGTCCACACTACAACAAGAACACATCAATTGTACTCAATCAGCGCCAGAAAGGCGGCTACTTTCAATGTCGTGGTACAAGCTGAAATGAGATTAAACTATAGAATGTCGAGCACCAAGAACACTAATAGATATATATGCTAAATCTGTGACGACATGAACCTAACCCAATGAGAACTTAATAACAATCTAAGTATATGAGTATTAAAATATCAGAACTATGTACTATTAACAACATGGATAAAATTTGAAACTCTAAGATAATGAGATTCTAGGCACAAGTTCTTCTGTTTGGTGGCATGATTTAAGGTTATGCCATCACAATCCTTTGTTTAATCACAGGTACAATAAAATTCACTTTTCCTAGTTAATGCACAAGGTTACATCACCTGTGACCAGATGTACACAGTAAGCCTTTCATACCAGCAGGTCTCGCTGATCCGCATCAAGCTGTTCGCACCAAACAAGGTCTTGTGCAAAAACTGCAACATTGGTGTGCATCTAGTGCCTCAATTTCCACATCGTCATATTACTGCATGAGACTGGAACTGAGTGTTCAAACTACACTGCACACACGGTTAGATGAATTCTCAGCTAGTATTGCCCAGCCAGTGCCACCCAGCCAGTGAATATGGTAACAAATGAAATGTTTTCTTCGTCATACATCATACATGGGTATGTACATTACATCCAAAGTATCCCAGTCCAAATTGTCAATAGAGTTGGACACTGTCACGCTCCACAAACATTACAACCTGAGTTCATTGTTTGCTTGCATCTTTCTGAAAATAGACAACATTTCTTCTAATAGGACCTCTCTTGGTATTTCAATTATTGCAACATTAATGCCTTGAGATTCTCTTGTAGAATCGTATCTTTGACGGCATGGAACACAAACTTGATATTCTCGGTGTCTACGGCCGTGGTGAAGTGGTGGAAGAGAGCTTTAGATCTCTCGCGCCTCTTGCTGTCAAACATTTGTAATATAAAGTTCTGCACGTCCTCCAGCTTATGAGGATTCCCCTGGAACGCGGGGAAAAAGTCCTTAATACTAGTATGTTTGACCTTTTCCGTTAAAAGATCCGTTTTATTAAGGAACAGGATAATTGAGACATTGGCAAAGAATTTGTTGTTGACTATTGTCTCAAATATGTTGCAAGACTCTACTAGGCGATTTGTCGTTCTATCCTCCATTAAGACTTGGTCGTAGGCGCTTGAGGACACGAGGAAGACAATCGACGTGACCTCGTCGAAGCACTGAAACCATTTGGCTCTCTGGGACCTCTGGCCTCCAACGTCGACCATTTTGAATGGGATGCCCTTGATGATGAACTCATGCTCAACGATTCCCTTGGTGGCTTTCCTGGAGTGCAACATGTCTTGTCTGGTGGGAATGTAATCCTGCGAACATGATATGCCAGTAAATAAGTACAAAAATCACCTGGCGAATCGACCTACAGAAACTCTGGGAATATGAATCAATGGATTTAATCACTCTGGTTAAATAATACATCACTACACTACTTGATCTCCCCTCCCCCTATTAATATTAGTACCTCTACAATTAGCAAGTAGTGAATAAGCAAATCTCTCTCATTGGAGAATAAAGATAAAGTACCCAGAGACTAAAGTCTGTCCACGCAAAATACATTAGTCACGAGAGTAAAAAAGATGGGCTGACAAAAATCCCAATTACTCTTAAAATTGAGTTTACTTTCTCAAATAATTGTTGTCACATGACATGCGGACCTCTCATTGTGTACTTACACCTCGACTTAACGACAAGAAAGGAAACATGAGTGTTTTTTAGGTCATTTCAAATTTCATTTGCTAATCAAAAAAACATACTAAGTGTTACATTATTGTGCTGGTAATTTACATAAAACTGCATGTGAATATGGACTTCAGACCAGCTGTCCATGTTTGTGGCTTGTAAATTTGTTCACACAGTTAGCTGTACATGTAAAACACACATTGAACAAATTAACCAAGTGGAACAGAAACATGTAAAATTATGTAGAGCTTCCTGTTTACCGCAAAAACTTAATTGTGTTGTAGTATTTATAATGTATTTATCTAGGCTACATAACACATTTGACTACATATGGTATTTCCTATGTAAAAATAGATAACAGTCTGAATTTTCCTTGGAAATCTAAAGGCAGAACATACTGGTATGTATCAAGGTTTGTAGAAACCGAAAGAGATAACCTCTAGTTACCAAAGGGATTAAAATTACAGGGTAATACACTTTATACCGGATTGTGATTGAATAATTGATAAAATACAGTATGTGCAGACATTAAAATTACAGAAATTACTCCAGGAGTTTGTTGGCGATGCAAAATGAAGTTAATTACATTGAATTATATCTCTATCACATCTGAAATTCGTTACATTTAGAAATTGAAACTCGCAAATGCTAGCAACACTAAGCTAGTAGATAATAGCACCTAATATGCAATGAAACACCTAATTTGACTTAATTACACGCATGACTATTAAAATATATGGATTGCATTTAACAGCTTACAAGATTTCTCTCTACAGTACACTGAAACATTAGATATTTGGTGTAGTATGGTCTACCCTTCTTCTATCTGTTTAATTCAATATTCACAGCACTTCAAGATCCACTTTAGCTTCAAAACCAGTAATCATTTTTGTAATTTTCGAACATTTTGTCCTTCGGGCAAAGAGGACACTGAGTAAAAGAATAGCATGTGCTGACTGTTCCAATGTTATTGCATTAGGGCGTTGTTACGAACCATTATTAGATCAGCTCTGGTTTACAGTTTCACCAGGTCATTGGGTCTAGACAGAAAATCGAATTCTCTTCGCAAATAATGCATTCTAACTCATCCCCTTTTAAGTTTAAACTTATTGCTCGCACTGAAATTAATTCGACTACCAAGAATTAGCAAATCGACATCGGGGGAAGATTTCTTGTAGTCAGTTAATTTACAAGTTAATAATATAGGATTCGATATTCATTCCTAGGTTTTATCGTTATGTTGGGATCTAATCCTTTTGATTAACAGAAATTCAAAAGAAAAATAAGGCCAATTTTATGTATTGGATTGTAGTTCGATGAATATACATGTTTGGTGTAGTCAAGGTGTGGATGGGGACGTTAGATGTCTTGGGCGTGAAAAGACCGAGTCGAGTTCTACCACACAAATCACATTCCTTGCATTTTGATTCCTCTTCAGAGATTCGTGAAATTTGACAGACGAATGGATGGGAAGGGCTTTGTAGAGAGACCCAACGCTAACTCACATTGCGATCACAGTATATGTTTGCCTGTGTATTCGTTTGGAGGCACAGAAATGGTGAATGTCAATGGTCCCTTGCCAATTGCGGTTGTACGGTGATTATTCAGGAATGGTCCGCTCATCTATCGAATCAATTGATCATTTACTGCCGCTTCTTGTGCGTTCACACTTCTGATAAAACGGTGGATTGTCCTTTTTCTTTGAGGCATTTTCCATGGTAAGGCTTATAAGCCTTCTAACGATGAGTAGAGATAGGAACGAATCGATCGATCTCGTCGTACTCGAGTACGGCAAATCTTTACCACCGCCAGCACAGACACCCTTATCCTATCATGCGAGCGAAATTACATTAACTTTGAAAGTGAGAGAAGTATTTACTCAGCTCTATGAAGGATAAGATACCATTATCAAACAGCACACAACGCACACACTGACATTGATTCGTTCTTGTCGGCATGGGCAATAATGCTAGTAGGGACTGGTCTAATAAGCACCATCATAGTGCCTTTAAACTCCTAACTATTAATTATACCACAAATATCGAGCTAGCTGGATCAATACCGTGAGATTCCCCAGAAAAACTATTTCAATGCAATTTAAATCGTGCGAATGGAATGAAATTGTTCAGAGATGGAGTTGGCACGTTTTGTGTGTGTGTTTACCGTCAGCCACTCCAAGAACAAAGGCCCAAACATCACCCCTCATTCTTCCTCATTATGGACACAAATATAATTAATTTTCAACGTAGGAGAAATATTACTTACCGGCTTACATATCCGTACAAGATTATCAAGAAAATATCTGGTAGAATCGCCCTGAAAAGAGAACGAATGCTCATTTAATGACAAAAGTTTCTCCATCTCCAACCCAAAAGCTGGAGTGATTTGAAAACAAACACTAAATTATACATTCATGAACTTCACTTTTCCTATCACTTTGGGTAGAAATTTAGCTAATAGACTTGGGTTTGGAATACAGGGGGTTTTGATAGCAAGAAAATCACAGAGAATTCTCTAGTGGAGTTCAAATGAGGCGACAGGCACTGGGAGAGGCGGAGGAAGAGACAGTCGTTCTGTGCATAAGGTCAAGCAAAGCCGTTCCCCATTTGGAGCTGATCAGTTTGATTCGACTCCTAACCACATGCACAAGCAGCGACAAGAACGTGGATTCAAAGAGGACGATCCTATAAGCAGTCGGGCGATCTGCCTGCATAGTGGTAGAGCAGAGGCCTCGAAGAACCTCTGTTCGCCCTCGAGTAACAAGACCAGCTCTTTCGCTTTCCCTGGGCCATACTCGATGCATAAACACCACCAGGTTCGAAGGGTAATAACATACCTAAGAGCTACTTAACTGAGAGTGCAAGTGAACACTTCTATCTACCCTGCATACAGCAATATAAAAGTACAAGAACATTATCCTACCAGTTGGAATTCCCGTCTACGTTCAAATGCCTCTCGTATGCCCGTATCGACCCAAAGGATATTCACACTTTCAGAATATTGTAAGAATAGTTCGGTATCGATTCGTGGAGGAGCCTGAAAAGTTAAAATATTTTCTGCATCGTCTTCGTTGCTTGGATTGTCCCACTCAATCCTGAGCTTTCGTCTAGCATCTGCCAGGACCTTCATGCCTTTAAGAATGTTGCTATAGACTATGGGTTTGAATTCGTTGAGATCCTCCGCAGAAAAGTCCTTGCCATATATGATCCGCATTTGCTTTAGAAATGTGCTTTTGCCGCTCTCTCCAGCCCCGAGGAGCAAGATCTTGACTTGTCGACGAAGCTGTGCTTTCTCTTGAGCAAGCTGCTTGTCGATTTTCTTCGATCGAGTCTTCTGGTCGGCCTCTTCCTCACTCAAACAACAGCCTTCGAACACCATCTTGGCTGAAGACAAGACTACACGAACGATCTCTTCTTCCACACCCACCGAACGCACAGATCAAGCGACGGGCTTGGGAGAATCGCGCGCTTGATCAGCGACACGACCTTTCAAAGGTATTTTCCTTGACCGGAACACTCCGTATTTTCGTTGGAATAATATTAATTGGGAATTCTATAATCATATACAGGGTCGCTTTTTAAAGCTTCCAGTAAAATAAACCATTAACATTGACATTTTGAATTAAAACAGTAAAAAAATAAACTTTTTAATTTTTTAATAGTATGAGATTAAAAGACAACTCGTATTATTTTTATGAAAATATGAGAACAATTTATGGACCCAAAAGTAATTATACTGAAGTATAAAAAAACATTATATTCAATCATTATTAGGGATTGAGTACAGCAAGGTTAAAGAGGTTTATATAGTTTACCTTTAGAAAACAATTGAAAACGAGCGGGAAAAAATTGATTTGGGTAAGTCTGATTTTCAATCAATTTTTCAGAGGTTAGAATGTGTATCGTGCAGTGAGATGTGGTCAGCTGTGTTGTTCATTAATTACTTTCTTAAATAATACTTGTTACACATATTTAATACCCTGTATGTTACGTCATAGATGACGTCAAACCTCCAAGTCATACAAGTAAAGAATTCCATAATTGAGTTTGGTATATTTTGGTCTAACCCGTAGGATCTCTTTATAATCGATTCCGCTTTTGGAAAGTAGCTAAAATTAACGAGAAAAATAATGCTCTGAAAGTTACTAAAATTAGAAAATTCCAATAATTATTCTCGGTATACTGACCAGTTTTGCGTATCCTCAAAAATCTAGAAAGATAACAGGTTTATTGACAATGCAAAATATGCTTGGTATACCATCATTATTCCCGTTTCAAAACGCATAGATTAATTGAATTATCTGAATCGCCGATTGATAAAGATATATGGCTGAATAAATGTGTTTACATGGTAACACGTCTATTAGGCCTCGGTATAAGCGATCCCGCTACTTCGTTAAAATATCACAAAATAATAAAATATTTCGATCAAACGGAAAAACAAGAAAGTAAAAATCTAAAATGTCAAGAAATGGGAACAATTGGAACAAACCAATCAATGTTTATTTATTATTTATTCAATTTACTATGTCCGGTTTTGTTATTTTTAATCTACAATCCCCATTGCTTTGTTTATATTGATAAACTGCTTTGGTATATTGTGAGATTCAGAGATATTCGTGAAGTAATTTTTTGATTTTTTTTTCACCATCACTTAGGGCGAATTCAATCCCATATCACTGAACATGGACGCTAATGAATTTTGCCTGCAGCGACGGGTGAGATATATCCCACTACCGGCCAAGAATTCTTGCCTGTGGTGGTAAAGTTCAGCGCATTTAGCCAAAAAGCATTTTTGTATATGGTTTCAATAACCCGATTTGGACGATTTGACATTTCCGTTTCAACTTTTTTGAGAAAAAATATTGATTAGAAACTTAATTCGCAGTTTATCACAGGGTATAAACGCCAGCAAGAACAGTTTATCTTTGAAGACAATTGCGCGATAAGCATTGTGGGAGAAATACAATGCAGATCTGAAAAGAAAACGCTAAGACAATATCAACGGGGGTTAATTTAAATAACTGTTTCTTTTTTTCTTGAATTGAAAGAAACTTCCAGAATCAAATTTTTTTTTCCTAAAAAAAAAGTTTTTATTTTCAAAACCAAATTGAATTCAGTTGCTTTGAGTTAAATTCAACAAACACAAAGAAATTACTGAACAAGCGTCAAACTGAGCCTAAAACCAAACGGGGTTTGTGAATGCTAATAAACGTCCGATTCTAAATCAAATTAGATTAAAATTTTTTTTTAAGTTTGTCATATATACTGGAGTTTTCAGCGAAAAAAACAATTTACAGATCACGAAATTAAATAAATAATTACCAGATTTCCCAGATTACATTTATAACACTAGTGTAAAAATGACAGGAGTACATGAAACACCCAACATTAGTTTGACCGCAGTAGTTTTACCCTAATTAGCTTAGATCAAAAAAAATTATTTGTGTCCTCTTTCGCGGTCTTACAAATCGATCACAACTGACCGATTTATTAACAATTCATGTGGTACCACAGTTATTAACCTAACAGAAGCCAAAAGATGAACAAATGGAAAGAAAATATTAACATACGCCGCAAAAGAAAAAGTCAAATCCCAAAAATTAATATAATTTGTAAGCAATTATTCAAGTCGTTTAAAGTACGCGTCGTTGCCTTGGTAACAGTCTTTTTTATCGAGTTGTCAGTTCATTTCCTTGTAAAGTGGCCATTATAAGTGAGCTGAGACTGGATGTGTCGTACCAACTAGACGACATTAATCAGAAAAGGACACGTAAAATGAATATGAATTATGTGACTACTTTTTTGTAGTGTGTAAAACACTGGAAACAATTAAATCGTCCCATTTTCGTCAGCTGTTGCAATACTCTATTTACTTTTTCCTTTATCGTGAAGATAAACTGATATGAAAAAACTCTGAAACCAGAGAACTTAAACAGTGAACTGAACTTGAAAGTGAACGTTCTGTAAACGATTTATTTCAGTTTTGTATATTTTTTTTGTGGCCTCCCAGTGCCTCGTAAATTTATTCGTTATCCAAGAACACCATTAGTTATGACAGTTCCTGTTAGGTTCTCATGATATTTTCGTCTCCGTGTCTAAAAATTTGACAACTTCCGATTGCATAATTATAATTTTTCCCATTTTCTCATATTTTCTCATTCTCTCCCCAGGCCCCTCTCGTTATTTTCTCCAATCCCACAATGCATTAGTCTTCAACCAAAATAATATTTTTATTTGGAAATATGTGAATCTACAAGAACTCAATACTCTGGCCAGATATTCTGAATTGTGAAGGTAATTAAGAAATATAAACCAGAATTAGACAGTGTAGATCAGGTTTGTCAAGATCTGAGGAATCACGCAAAATATTAACACTCAAAATCGATTTTAAAACCGATTTTAAAATTTAATTCAGTAGTGATGATATTTATTTCTTTTCTTATATTAACTTATAACAAATAGTTGATTGTATAGTTATAATGCTTTGGCTATTTGTACTACCGGAGTCTCCGACATTTAGACGTGAACCTCTGGGACTGAACACAAGAAATCAGTCATAAACAATGCCGTTTTGCAGACTCCTTTTCTTTATGGAGAATTATAAACAGTCGTGTTGACGGATCCCAGACGTAGTAACACGATCCAATTTCCGGCGCTTAATTTGTCGATATTTTGAATTTACCTCGATTGCTGTTATGTTGTGAAGACCTGAGTCTTTTAGACGGGAAACGATGGAAGTGTTTGCGAAAAAAACTGCGATTTTAAATTGCTCCATCAATGTTGAGACTCCCACAGGAATAATGAGTCATGATCAACAGTCAAGATGTCAAATTCACACTGGGTTGACAGTTGAGCTTCAGCAATACGTGCTTTTCTCTGGCAGCTTTGTGGTTATAAATGTCAAAGTCTGGATTATATTGAACCCTATTGTGTGGTTGTTGAGTGAATTAAAACAGATCTTTGATTCCATCCCAAAACCAGCCAAGAAACTACAGTATAATATTTAGTTTGTAACTTCTGTATTTCTGTGAACTAAGATATCACAGAGGTCTTGGACAAAGTTACAGCAACATCCATGAACTTTGAAATTTGATCATGCATTTGTGTATCAGCCCACACATGTGACCCTTGTACTGATGACCCATGTCCTGACTTTTTTTACAGCATTGAATATAGATGGCTCTGATATATTTTGACTCTATCAACAGATTCAAAGAAAGACACAATGTCTAGAAATCTGAGACAAGACAATGCAGAAATGACTTCCCGACTTCTTCACAGATGGAACCAACTGGATCTCAGATCTGCAGCAGCCCCTCTGTTACAATTTGCAGACGAGCACCCGATTATGACCCTTTTTCTATCACTACTTGCAGGACTTGCTTTAATACCACTCATGTTTTTCTTCACATTTGCCATGATTATGTTTTTCTTCTCAATATTTGGGTTTCTCCTGATTGAAGGAACATTGCTGTCTATCGCAACCTTGTTGTTGGTAATCACTTTATTTGTGGTTCTCTGTGCGTCTGTGTGGTTTACTGGCTTTCTTGTGCTAGTGTATGGTGCCTTCTCTGCAAGCAATATGGGCATACAAAGGTTGAAGGAGGTTATCAAGATGCAAGCACCACATATGTACAACTAGGGATTGTTATATCGGGCAGATAGAATACCACACCAAAACACTGGCTGAATTTTGTAGTACACTACCATTATTGTATGATATGCACCAATCATTTTGACTTAAAGTCAAGATCCAGATAATATGAGCAGGTCTTCATGTAGTAATCAGTGAAGACTGTTGAGGTGTAGTGAAGGGAAATGATAGGTTAAAGTTTAGGGTTACAAAATAGAGAGCAATAATATCATTATGGGATATTTAATACCAAGTGCCTCAGGACATTTTTTGCAGCTACATAATAATTAACTAGCCAATAATTATTTCTAATAATATTGAAAAACCTGGACAGAAAGATGATAATATTTGGTTCAAAACTTATTTAGGTTCAATACGGAAAAAAACATATCAAAAACATGAGGCTGAGTATATTCCTACAAACCCCCACCCAGTACCCCATGTGGAAGAATCAGTAACTTTTCTGACTTGGGAGGGGTGGGTAAATAGTAAATGTGTACAAGCAAACATTTTAGAATTCTATTTATTTATATTTCCGACTAAAAAATAAAATCCAAATAACCAATTTTTCCCAACTACAGTGTATCTGTTGTTAATTCACTTGTCACTGTCACTTGTCTTGTGTGACAAGAATGACGTTATGTCACGTAAGGCACTGTAGTGCGTGCACTGCCATGTGTACACGACTGGAGTGGATGTCTTGTTGAAGGCCACACCACTATTCACCACGGAGATCGACACATAGAGCTGCAACAACTACAGCAGGGACAGCAATGCCGTACCCTCCTAGTGAGGAAGGTATAAAAATAACGAAAATAGTCATCAAAAAGCAACGATGGTACTTAGGTGGTATAGCGTCGGCCATGGCCGTCTTTTGCACACATCCCCTCGATCTTCTAAAGGTATCTATCAATCTCGCCAACTGTTTTACTTCTAGTACTACGAATTGAATTTCATTATAAACTTGCTATTAGATTTTGCTGCGATCTTTGGGACGGAAAATTTCCATCCTTTTCTTTTTTTCTCATCATAAAATGGCGCGTGTGATAATTGATGTTGACACGTATAGAAGAACATCACTGAATGAATGCTCTAAATCTATCCAGATTCCAAGCAGCCTTTTTTCGTACATGAATACGACAATGAATAAAGTACATGAATACACCATTTGATTTGGATTTGGAAATAAGATGACCAATATCCCTTCTATACAGTTTTGTTATTGTCTAGAATCACATACCGAAAAGAACAACATAACGTACCCTGTGTAATTCAGTGATAACTGAATGCAAAAATCAATAGAGAGTAATAGTATTGTATCTATACCCAGGTGTACTGTGTTTTCATAACGTTTTGTGGATTTGAACGGAAAATACCATCACTTTTCCATTAATTATTTAGAATTAGGAAAGAAAAAAACACTCAGCTGTTGATTAGGGCTGCTAAACACAGACAACACAACATGTCACTGAAATCACTTGATGACCTCTGCCTCAGTTGACCAAGCCACAACATCGTCCTGGACTTTCATAATCCCTCCCTGATTTTGTGGCTTAAATAAACACACATCCACAAACTACAAGTACGCCATGTTTGGTCTCTTAATGTGTTTTTAATCCTTTGTATGTGTTTTTATACATTCAATAACCATATCAACTATATAAAAAACACAAATATCTACATACTTTTAGTAGATTCAACCTATACATGACTTTAGCTTTGGTAATATTGATTGTTGTAGACTTTAGCAAGTAAACATTGTTGCAGAAGCATTGATGCATTGAAAAAAAGAAATTCATAAACGTTTTGCACTCTCAACAAATGTTTCCTTGTTTGCTTATGTGTACATGCATGTATATCATGTTGGAAGGTGGAGAAAGCTTTGGCAACACACATATTGTGATTTTCCAGCAATATAACAGTAAAATGACCCAGACAATGTGTTAGCTAGAGCACATATATATATCAAGGCATTTGTTTTGGGAGGTCAATGGTTCACTGATCAATAAGCACCCTGACGATGTTCCTTTGCAATTACATCTGAAAATATTTAGACCTTTGGTAGCTTGCTAGAGTATGTATGTAGTGTTGTGTGTATGTAGTATATGTAGTGCAAGGTATTCATGCATGAGCGCACCATTCTTATAATATAACTTTTTACCTTGATTTATGTTATTCTTCAAGGTGCACCTACAAACACAACAAAGTGTCACCACCGGCCTTAAAGGAATGGCTGTTCAAGTAGTCAGAGCACACGGTTTCCTGGGCTTGTATAGCGGAATTTCGGCATCAATCATGAGACAGGTATATAGCCACGTATAACCCTATGCAATGCTGATGATTAATAATATTATTTATTTCATAGTTAACATATTCTACTACACGTTATGGACTTTATGAAATATGGTCAGGAAAAATGCGCAAGGGAAATGGTAAGATTTATTTGAAGATATTTGATTTGGGCTTCCTGTGGATTTTGTTACCACAGGAAGCCCAAGTATTAACTTTATTTGAAAGTTGAAGACTTTTTAGTTATCGTAATCATGGGTTTATACTTGTTTTTACAGATCCACTACCGTTTTATCAGAAAATTATTTTGGGTGCTGGGTCAGGTTTGTATAAAAACAATCTAATTTCAGTAAATTTTCAAAACAAATGTTTTATTTAATTATTTGATTTCTTTTTTCTGTAGGATTTATTGGTGGATTCGTAGGGAACCCCGCAGATTTAATCAATGTTAGGTAAGCCTTGTCAAGTATTTTACAATTGAAAGGGTTCAATTGAAATTCTCTCTACCATTACATAAGAAACTGAAAGATTACATTGGGAGAAATTTGATGTTGATCAAAGTCACTTATGCTGTTCTTGCACTGATTAAATACACATATAAAATACACATCTTTCTTTGTAGAATGCAAAATGACATTAAACTTCCCCTGGAAAAAAGAAGAAAGTAAGTTAATCAACAATGATAATGAAGTGGAATATTTCTAGTTTGCGTAGCTCATGGAAAAGGATTGGTGCAGGGGAGTAGGGATGGGTAGAGAAGGGAAGGGAGCAGAAGGGAGAGGTTCAGAAAAGACATCTATACACAGCTACTCTATTATAGCCAGCATATAATTTAATGTCCATGTTTATTTGGGAATCTATTGCAGCTATAAAAATGTATTTGATGGACTGTACAAGTCAGCTGTTAAAGGTAAGATATTAAGGATTCGCGATAATGGTGTACAGATATTATTACAAGTAGAACCTCACACAATTGTCATCTACAGAGGGTATTCCCACATGGATGAGAGGGGTTAGCATGACTTCTACAAGAGCTCTTCTCATGACAGTCGCACAGGTAACCATTTTGGTCATTGGTAAATTATCTCCTAAACACACATTATGCATTTAGTTGAGTCTGGGGGGTTATTGTCTGGGTTTTTGGAGTCTTGAGAAAACTGTTGATGGTGCTGTCTGACATTACGACAACCTGAGCGGAAGTTATCTTCAGAGTCCAGTGGGAATTGAAATACAGTAGATGGTATTTATGTCTCATTTTGATGCGATTGATAGGTTTGCATAAGCAGTAATTCACACTCTAGACTCAACTGTTACTTTTGAGTTCTGACCTCAACTACTTTTTTATTACATTTTGAAAACATGTGTATTGTAACATGATTTTGAAATTGACTAGTTTACTACTGCTAACAAGAACATATCTTTATATTGATGTTTGAAATGCTTGCCTTGTATACAGACCTGTACTGCTTGTTTCATTACTATACAGGTTGCTTGCTATGACCAGACAAAACAAAACCTATTAACTACTCGGTAAGAACAGTATTCATTTAAAAAGTGACTTGTACTAACTAGTTTATATCAACCAAATTCAATTAATGATTCTACAAGTATTTGATAGACATTTGCAAAGATGAATTCAATTCAAAATTCATGTGGTTTATAGGTACTTTGAAGATAACATTATCAGCCACTTTACAGCAAGCTTGATTGCAGTAAGTACTCTTGTTGTTGTTGTTGTTGTTGTTGTTGTTGTTGTTGTTGAAAACACTTCAGAAACATAGGTTTATTGTAATGCTTTTCATGTTAGGGTACCATAGCAACGGGTCTAACTCAACCGTTTGATGTAATGAAGACCAGGCTTATGGAGGCAAGACCAGGACAGTACAAGGTGAAGATGAGTAGAACATTCAAATGTGATAGTTAAAAAAATATATAAAATCAAATTTTTAAATCAAAAATTCAAATCGATACCGGATTCAAAGTACAATAGGAAACAATGCATTGAAATAGACAATGCAGTCTATTGTTATGGTTATCCAATCAGAACACGTCTTGTGAGGTACAGTACCAAGTTGCACTGCAGCAACACAATGTGATTGGTTGATTGGGATTATCATGCATCCTGAATGGTTCATAATCAAATCATTTGAGTGTCACCACACCATCAACATTCAGTTTTAAAAGTACTCAAAGTATACTCCAATTTATCATGTGCATACGTTGAAATTCTCTTCTCTATCGTTACCAGAATACACTACAATGTCTTATGTACACAGCGAAAGTTGGACCACTGGGATTTTACAAGGTATTATAATACTCATGAATAATTTATGATAATTTGTATTTCTGATACAAGATTGTCCTTATTTGCATAAACTTTAACTTGGATTTTCTTGGCCAAATTTACTTGTATTTCGAAAATTTTAGCAGAACA
>JAUPMF010028843.1:0-12502 GCA_031471435.1 Stomphia didemon | reverse complement strand
CTTTAAACAATTAAATGAAAATCTGTTAGGAGTTCTCTGAAAGACTTTCTGCGGTCCTTGAAATAGTCCATTAATGGGCTTACTCCAGAGTGCTTTTATGTGGGTTTATAAATTTTTAAAGTTAAGATCAAACGTTACATAAAAGACTTGTCGGTAACAAGAAGCAATGGAAAAACAACGAGGGTGTTTTCAAGAAGAAATCACGTCCGCTTATGATTTACCAGAGATTTACCATAGAAACCAACCAAACAAACATTTGGTCGTAACTCTGGCCATGTTATTGGCGTAATTTTCTTTGCTTTGGGAAATGAAAGACGCCGTGTTCTTCAGAGATTATCATTAAATCAGTAAAGATTCCGTGAATGAGATAAGCAATTTAAGGGATTTTCGCTCTCTTGTTTTCTTTCTTCCGTCGAGGTTCACTTGTCTTAAATTAGAATGTGGGTGGAGACGAATGTCACGTCGCTGATTTGATTAATATGTCGACGATTCACAGTCTCAGAATCATACTTTGATTTTTCTGTTAGGGTGTTCAGCTATTTGGACGAGATTTTAATTAGTTTAAACTAAATGAAATTGTCCATATCGGTTCAATTTGGTGTCTTTAGCGATGCAGCCCAACCGACATAACAAAGTCATTCACCCTTATTTAGTTACAACTGGTCTATTGAATTACTGCCCGACACCCAGAGGCAAATCTTTCATAAACAATTGCTTCCGTTCGGAAAGCTGTATTTCGTAGATATAGGGCCGTCCTCTAACGGTTTCAAGACGAAATCTCGTCTCTGATCGATTCTCAAGTGCAGCGCTTTTCCTCTACCAAACTTGAATATTCAAACAAATTGAAACGTGCTTTTGATTCGTATCAAATACTCCAGATATCTCTCTCTGATCGGGCACAAAGTTTACGTGGTGTTTAGGAAAGAAATCCGTGTTTTATAGGCGCGATGACAACACTGGTTTGTGTTGATTAGGATTCATGCTGAAGAGAAAGTCCCCGCGCTCTCTGCGAGCTCAAACTGCGAGCAGGTGCCAAAGGCTAGCGCAAGTTGCCGTTGCTCGTCTAATCACATCTTATGTATTTACCAAGTCATGCTGATAGTTTCTCGTGTAGCATTGAGGACATTATGCAAATAGCTCAGAGTTTTCTTAAAGAACCCTAGACGATAGCAATATCAGCACTACAACTTTTTGCCATCTTAGTTTTCATCGCGAAGGCAAATTTGTTTAACAATTGATATTCACTAATGTGGTGCGAGATATTCCCTACAAGTGCTTTGATGAACCAAAGAAAACACCATTCTTTTTAACAGCTTTGAGTGGACTCAATCTAGTCAATTCAGCTCGCAATATCAAACTACACCAAGAGAAGAGTACACACGATTCAAAACATCACAATCTTCAGTCAACATTCAGGCAAATTCCACCCCGAAATACCACTTGAAATCGATCTTGAAATAACATCTAGCCAATCCATCGTGTCCCCCATAAGATCTACCGTTCCCCCCAGCAGATTGTCACCTTATTCTGTAATTTATTGCTTTCTTAAGGCGTAGATTTAATTGATTACTTAAAGGAAAAGAAAACGGAAGTATTCTGAAGAGATAAATCTGAAAAAAGGGACCAGGACTGTTCGTATTTTTGTGTGGACACAACGATTAATAATTTAAAATAAACTGTTTTTTGTCGTAGATTGTGGAGTGCTTTACCTGCTCGATCAACGCCCATTGCATTAAGGTTGGCTTTTCCCTCCTTTGTTGTTGTATTTTTGCGGAGCTCATCTCTCGTGTTTGAGTCCACTGTGATTTGGTTTTTAGGCTGCAAAACAGCTGCTTGCAATGGGGAAATTGCTGAAAGTCGACGGAATTGCAGAGGAGATGATTCGGCTTCTGAAAACAACGACAATCAAGATATTTAATGAATTACAAAACACCAACATGAAATGGGGGGAAAACGCGACATTCTTGGCTTAAAATCGCAATGTTTTCGAAGGGAAACAAGTTAATTTTCAGTCCGCGGATAAACATTTGCATTCGTCTTTAAATTGATAAAAGAGAAACATAATAACTCTCCATGGAATCTCTTTTAGAAAAGAATAATCTTTCCCTGATTAAGTATACACAGTTCCTCACAGGCAAAAATCCGAGGAAACCTCTCTCGTGTCTTTGTGTATTAAATGTAGAATCTTCAGCAACAAACCTGCGCTCAACTTGCAACTGATTTCATTGGGTTCCTGACAGGTTCCAAAGGCGCGGATTTTTTTCCGCACCAAAAAAGATCTCGGCATGATTTTGGAAAAAAGACAAAACGCGAGAAGAAAAACAAGACGGATTTACAACTTCTGAGTCAAGTGTGAAAAACACGAACAAGTCTATCGGATAAACTGTTACACGCCGAAAGCACAGCTCCGTCTCGAATCAGAGTCTGAGACGTTTAAACTGAGAAATTATTTGCCACGGAAGCCATCCAAGTGTTACAGTGATTAGTGACTGACAGATGTCTGTGGCGCTTGATTGACTAATGACATCACACGAGTGATATGATTGGGCGACGTCGCACGCCGCTCCCTGCACTAATAAACTGCCAGCAACTGATTTAAGAGTTATTTTGGCAAAAAGGGGAAATTGGGGTTTGCATTGATCAGTAAGATAATCAAGAAAAGTCCCCAATCTCATTGTGGTTGGAATCAAAATCAACGAAGGCAATGCTTGAGACAATAGTCGAGACTGATACCAATCGATAGCTGTAGTGCGTGAATTTTGCTTGCCAAAGTGATCCCAAACTAAGCGAAATTAAATTCACTTTTAAGAGGTATCACAATCTGGCTGTGTTTTTTTTACCGCTTCGTTTTTTTGTCGGAATCTTATCTCAGCCGAGCTCTTTACAGCCCGCATTAACCTACCTTGGTTTTTATTACCACACCTTCAGTAACCGCAACCGATCAATGGGGCGTTAACTCTAGCAGCTGAAAAAATCAAATTACATTAAACGAAGATGGTTAATTTCAACTCCAAGCCAATATACATGTTGTAGTAATTTGCCATGATTTTACCTACTTTAATTCATCAAGGTATAGTCGACTAAGAAAGGATTGCAATCTATCTTCTCCGAACCCTTCAATATTTCATGGAAAATCTGCCGCGATTTCAGACAAAATTTCGACTAGAGTTCCGATTTTCTCGATGTTTGAAAACACGTTCGCTTACTTCTCTCTCTCTCTCTTTTCACACGAGTTTATTAGGCTGGTAATGAGTGAGAAAGTGTGTCTTTATTCACGTTAAAGCCATCTCATCAAACAGCGCGTGTCTTGGCGATATTCTGCTTAATGAAGTTAAGGTTTGAGGTAATTAGCAAGCCCTGCTATGAGTCTACCTCATGCAGTTAACTTCGCACTGCAATTGGTCTTTTATCAAGTCAAGAGCATTAATACGAGATTGTGACAGCAATACTCGCTGTACTGAGTATTTTGTCAGGAACCCCAGGGTTTTTCCAGTGGGGGAAGGTTATCAATGCTAGATTAAAAGCGCAGTTTCGCATGGCATTTCGTTTTGAGTTTGTCTGTTTTGGAGAACGGGTTGGAGTTTTGATTTCTGAACTGACGCTAAGCCATGTTGGCAACAGTCTTTTGACGTAATCCTCAGCCGCATCTTTGAAGAATTCAAATGGGGACTCGAATTAGCACTTCGTCTAAGACATTGTTGAGAGCCAGGACATACTTGATTTTCAACGAGCGTGTGCTAATGATCGATTCAAGGCGCGCGCTTTGAAATAGACACTGAACTGACGCACGCGAGACTATTAACGAACGCATTTCGAGAGCCCGTGTTATATCACTAGAAACGACTTCACTTGGTCAAATAAAGATAGACAAATGTTACTGGAGATGCTTTTAGCTTTATCCTCTGAGACCAAATTTAGAACTCTTAAGTGGGTGTTTCAAAGCCCTCCAGAAAATATCTCACGAACGGAATCGTCCAGAATGATAAGTGAAGTGGAAGAGAGAAAGAGAGAGAGGTAAAGGAATATGATATGTTAGCTAAACGCCGATTAAAGCGGATTGAAAATAAAGACAAAGTGAACATTTATCACGGGAAAGTGGTTCAACTGGTTGGCTTAAGCAAATTGATATGTGTGTCCAGCGATACAGGATAGAAAGAATATAATCTATATTAAAACTAGATTGGGTTAGTTTAAGTTTATCTCTCATTTAGGGGAATTGTTCGTGCACTGTTATGCTTTTCACTGGAAGTAGATTGAGAAATGGATGCAATAACGTATTCACCCGATTAGCTTCAAGGACAAACCGACTTTATTCAGTCACCTGATTCAGTGCTATCGCGCCAATTAAACCACTAGATTATGGCGCTTCGCCTAACCACTTTTCGATCTAATAGATGAACGTGTGTTTCACTGACAATTTTAAACCTTTTTTTTGCATGTCCTTTTGAAAGCGACATTATTTTCACGGGTTTGTTGGAAGGGAGAAATTGTGGCTTCCATTGAATTGTTTTCTCGAATGGATTTAACCGTGATGGCATGTCAGGCGAGAGTTCGTTTGTTATTGAGCTTAATTTAATAATGTTGAATTCTTGAGGGATTGACGAGCTAATGACGGTACACGAATGTCTCTAAATGAGATTTGGCAGATCCTTTATTCCTGTTCGACCACAGAACTAACTCGCATTGACAAAAGAATGGTTTGATATTTCAAAGAACTAATTGAATGTGATTGGACTTCGCAAGCGCCTAAATCTATCGAGAAAAATCCGCGAGTTAAATTCATCTACACCAGTTTAAAAAAACACACCGGTGGTTCCTAATGCAAATAAACACTAAACATAGAAATACCTGTTTCAAATTAGAGAGAGTTAAGTTTAAAAAAAGTACATGCATGGATTCCACGTATTTCACAACTAGTGAATTTGTGAAACTATAGTCACATGTTTAAACATGTAATAGACCAGAGAAACTGTTAGATCTAGACAACAAATTCACATTCTGACGATCTAGTAGACGGTAAAGAAATTTAACCCGAAATTCAACTGAGAATATATAGAAAAACAAAGACAAATCAATGTCTTGATGTTCGGTTGAAAAAAGATTTGTAGTTTAGTGGGAAACCGTTTAGTTTACATATAGTTGTTACTTTTTTTTAAATGTTTTTCAAAGAGTTTCTATGAAGTTGTAATCGTAACACTGAAAGAAATTAAAAAAACAAAATTGAACTGTAACAATTTTTTTTAATTTTTATTCGAAATATTTCAACATTTTTGTCCGACAGTGAAGTTTAGCTTCGTGACAAAAGATAATATTCTCGAATTCTTTATCAAGACAAGAGCTAGCAGCATACGAGCTGCATTGTTTGTGGATGTGAAAAGCACTTGAATGAAACACTAGAGTTGGAGAGACACGTGAATGAGTTGACACACGGTGGTGGCACATGGCAAACTAAGCACGCGTATGCTCACATATACACAGTAGAGTCATAATCATTATCTAACATTTAGGGCATTGTTTGTGCCGGCCATTAATCTTCATGTCTTCTCTCTGCCCAGAAAGCATTGTATATAATCCTAGAGTCTTTTTAGAGACACGCTCTTCCACTTCTGCAACACAAAAACACGGTACTTAGCGATAAATGGAGTTCATTAAACCGAAGTGTGCCGTGTGTGTGTGTGTTTTAACGGTTTCTGTTTTTGCTCTTGTTTAGGATAATCGAGCCAAGGAAACACAAAACAGTATGGTAGACAATCAATAGACTTAATTATATCTATTCATTTTCGTGAGGACGTCGATATAATTTAACCTATCAACTGCATAGTAAGTCTAAACGTTACAACAACCGAAAATTCGCTATTTCAAGTCAGTGATTCACGTGTCAAACGATTGACCACTTCGTTCTTTTTCTTTCGAAAACCATCTCGGTGTACTGAAATGACACACGTCAATCAAGCCAACATGTTGGTGCTTTGCGAAGGCATTTAATTGAGAAACCTTAAAAGTGTTCAAAATCCAGTTTTCTTTGATTAATTAACACTGATAAATTACTCAATTTTTTTCGCTTATTGTCCGATTCAATTGAACGTTTTCGGATGACAGTATGTCACTTTGCAATACTATAACTCGGTAACAAAGGTGTCGAAAGTTTGTGAGTACATAGCACGCGTGCCACTGAATTGGGCGGCAAAAATTTGAAACGATCTTTGATGTGAAGCGATCCGTTAGTTTTTGGCGGGAACAGACGCGCCTACCGCTTCTAACTGAATCTTATTCCATTCACTGAACAAAAGAACTCGTTTTATTTTAACACAATTTCTTTTTTCTTCTAGTAAGAGATTGAACTTTAATTCCATTGATTCATTTAAGAAAAACGAGTGCTAGTAATTTGGAAATTACAAAAACACACCAAGAAAGCAATTTTATTTCAAGCTAAAAAACCGTGAATGAACAAAAACAACTAAATGACTCAACTCGGTCGAAATTCAAACCATAAAAAACTTAATTACTAGACTTACTATATCAGTTATTCCATTTTAGATAAGTTTTAGTTGCTCCCCTCCTCCTCCAAGTGTTTGAATCTTTTTACGTACTCTTATCAGTTTCTCAACGTCCTCCAAATATTTCTAAACCTGTGGTATCATGACGTCAGTGCAAAAAAAAACGATTCTTCTTTTTTCCTCGTGAAATACACCGACAGTCCATCTCGGCACTGAAAACCTGCAAACTTCCTTAGAAAAGTCTTTTTCTCGGTTTCTTATAACCCACAAAATATCCAAGTTTATCCGGTTTAGTTTCCCCCTAAGAGCGTATATTTTTCAGTGGCCCATGTAGTCAATTAGTATACCGAAATAGTCCACCACAGGGTGCCTGGCTAGAAAGCAGAAAGTATGGCACCGAGTCGATAAAACCACTAACTCGAATTACTCACGATCGTTTTTCAGTCGCTTTTGATCTAAGGATTTTTTCCGAATTGGACAACTAACTAGATATGAGGTGGTGGTTATGTAACATGCATCAAACGCTTGCCGCATTTTCTTTGGTTGCAGAGAGAACGTAGCATGTTCATTATATATCACTGTATGCGGTCAGCGGAGTAGCCCAGCTGCCGTGTTCAACTCCCCGTAAAGTCTCACCGAGATCGACCAGCAAAGACTACAGAAAGCTCTTCAGCGAGTGTAAGCGATACGTATATTATACAACTGTTTTCGTATATCAAGTTGTAGTGCAGGATCTCTAGATACCCATAGCCCTTGAGAGCCACACGAAGTTCTCAGGTGTCCCGAGATACTAATCAACGAACATTAGAACATTGATCGACACACAGAGCAAGCTTTCAATAGGTTTTCACTGGTCTCGAAATTAATAACGCTGACAAGTCAGTGATGTTTCTCAATCCCTTAGAATACTCTTCAAACAGTTCACAAGAACAAGGAATCTATTGGGCTATTCTATCGATATAATTGGGGTCGAACAGAGTTGATAAGTGAACTGCAAGCGCTGGTCTTTGGAGCGCAATAAATATTATCGCGTTAATGTGATTATGACAGCAACTCTTCTGGAACTTTTTCTCTTCAAGTTATAGTGAAAGCAAATTAAATACCATCTTTCACTCTAAAACGTTGTCCTCAAAAATAGCAAGTCCAACTTTTTGTTTTTCAATTATCAGAAAGCAAATTTTGTTGTTGCGTCAGACCATCAAGAATAAAAAAACGTGAAGTTTGATTCAAACTAAGCGATATAATGACTTTGGCTGATCGTGAATGGAAAAGAGTCGAGTTTGTGAAAGTAATTATGACTACGCTAGCAAAAATGGGTTGGGAAACTGAAGAAAGTTGAAGATAAACTGATCTAGAAAATATATAAAAATAAAATAAAAATATTTTAAAAAAACGTGGAAATTAGTTGGTGGAATTGGTAGACGAACAAGTCCTCGAAGCTATTTCCTAGTGTTTATTGGTGAGATGGGCTAATATTGGTAATCTATCATTGGTTATCTCGTAGACTGTCACTTTAAGTTCGGCCTGATCTGCGCCGGTAGAGTGTCCATTAGGGCCCACCAGCGAAACCACACGATAAAGTCAAGGACTTGATGGCTCTAGGCAGGTGTTCTTGGCTGTATTTTGTTCCTGTTTGTATTAATAGCTTACTAGAAGTTAGAAGAAAACACACAAGGTTCTTCATCTGCTTCTAGAAAAAAACCTCTATAACTGAGTTGCCGTTACGATGACACATTCATCGGTGGAACCAGGGAGTTAGAGTTTGTGCTCAATTAAGTTGGTGTCGTAACGCGTCCGGTACTGGATTGTGTTCGTATCTAATCGTGTTCTCAAGGGGCACGCGTAGTGTTTTTAACTCAATTCAACGGTTGTTTGTGAAATCAAATGCTCTTTCAAGCCTGAGATACGAGTTTCCTTACCGTGCTCACGGCTAATAGCTTTCATGGCCGAACGCTTACTCAACGGGGTGGGGGTGGGGATTTGCTCAGTGACGTCAGAGGTATGCGCGTCAACTGAATAACACAGGGTGCCCAGTTATGAGGGTGCCCAGGTATGAGCCCTCAGTGAAAATACATTTGACATTTTTTTTTGCTAGTTGATTTTATATAATATTTTAAAACATATATACTCAATGTTAATTTATGATAATTTAGTCTACTTAGAGAGAAACTTTTCTTACAATACGCCGGCATGCCAAAGGTTCAAGTGGTTACCCCATAACTTGATCAAAAGTTAAGCTGGTCTAATAAACAAATATGGAATACTTTAAAATATCAATTATTGACGGCTTTTTAGATTCTTCTTGATGACATTCTGAGTATGTGGTGAGCTGAACCCATCAAGGTTGAGTTCTTGAAAATGTATTTTCAAACAGTTGTGCTTTAAATCTAACCAAGTCAAGCCGTGCGCTCTTGTAGGTTAGAGGAGATAACAACTAATCTAGCACTGTTGCTGTTGCTGTTTCTATCACGCTCGTTCAGAATAAAACATCCAACAGTCACTCCCCTACCTACCCTTCAATGGTTACTCCCCTACCCTCCTTTCTTTTCAATAATCACTTCCTTTCTCTCAGTCCCGATGTTTCAGTTTGTTTACAGAGTCTAGGAAGTATCGGCCATCTAAATGTTAATTTTATTTGCACTTTTTAATTTTTAACGCTGATTTGATTCTTAGTACCGGCGGCTTATATGTTTATTTTTCTTTGCTCGTTTATAAATTTGTATTTACTATTTTTTTACTTGAGAAGTCCAAGAGCCTTATGCTTTGCAAGCTGACGATATTAAACTTTATGATATGCGCGCAGGTCCCAATCCCGCGCAAAATGACAGCAAAAAGATTCAAAACACACAAGGAATCTATATATAAATGAAGGATTTATATTGGATTTAGTAAGGAACAGAAAATATACAGCGAAAATAAGAAAACAGTTCGTGATAAGACTAGTCACCAGTCCGACTCATCAGAAGAGTAGATCGCAATTCTTCGTCGCACGTTCGGCAGTCTGTCGGCTTCTTGGCTCGTTTGCTGATCGTCGACATCCCGATGCGCGTCCGAATGGACAGTTTCGTTGTCCAACTGTTCTTGTTGAGGGAGTACTTTTGGGATTTGACGACGAGGGAACATGAAGAGAACGAGAATTTTCGTACCAAATCCACGAATGAGAACAAAAGCATTGCTTACAGATAGCCGCACAATGCGGAATGCCACAAACACGCATGCGTACGAGGTGCTAGATATGACCAGCGGCACGATGACCACGACAGCCGATATGAGAATCTCCATAGCAAAACACACTGTCACGCTATAAAAACTCAGCAACATCAGAATAACAACCAGGAATGTCATCGGGATAGTGAACGGATCTCGTTGGAAACCGAGTGAACGAAGTGGTAGAAGAGGGTGACTAGTGTTCAGTGCGTGGAAAAACTGGCGCCAACTTTTTCTAGGACTTCTGAAATCGACCAAAAATACATGGTTTGCCAGTGTAGGACTAAAAAGACTACGAGAACCGACTTCAGCTTTGAATACTTACGCGCTTGGTGGGAAATCGTCGTAGATGTCCATTTTAGCTTCTCTACTTCTTGTGGACTTTCTGCATCGTCCGTTACTGGCTGCTTTGCAAACTCAATCTGTGTGCAACAGTGCGCGCGCTGATTTGTTTGTGACGTCGTTTATTACCTCGTGACGTTATCTCGGTACACTGGGACCAACTTGTACTTAGTCCACTCTCGACCCCAGATCTTTGTTGTTCATTTTGCGCATGCTCAAATATTTTTCATCAGTGAGAAAATGAAGTAGTCAAAGACATTCGATTTTTTTTCCAATTTTGTAGCATAATACATTTTACAAAAATTTTTTTTTACAGTTTACAAAGCTGTTCCAGTTTCAGTATGTTTAGAAAGAGAGTATTCCCGATAACTAAGCTTAAAGACCATGTACAACACACCGAAACCGAGTTTATTCATAGTTTTATTCAATCACGATCACAATCTTACGAACATTTTGCGGTCTACACTCTACAAAGCTTCACTCACTCACTCAGTCAAAGTTTGCCTCATGTATGATATTAAAACATGCATAAAAAATATAAACATTGACAATGAAATCAAAGTATGAAGGAAGTCGGCTGAAGCAAGCAAGATTCCCTCAGCTACACCAAGGTCTTCAGATAGATCCTCGTGAAGCGTTGCTTCGCGCACTTGATATTGGATGTCCTGCAATTCATCTCCAGGCCAACGGGGCTGCGTATCTTGGTTTCCTTCATTTTCACGCGAGCTACGCTCATAGTTTTGTTCCTGTCGAGATCGTTTTGGTGTAGAATTATTTCTGGGAAATCTTTGAGAATTGTCCGGTTCACTGGCCGGCGTAGTCAAAAAATGAGCGAGTGTCTGTTTCATCGCTTTGTACAGTCGAATCGGGCCACCAAAATACCTCCAGAGAAAACCACGCACACTTTGTGTAAACCTATAGACAAAATAGCTTGTGCTTGCTACGATAACAGAGAAGAAAACAGGCACACACAGACTGGCTAACAGAGTCAGCCCAGCAAGTACAACCAAGCCACCTTCGATGAGGACAAACACGAAGATGCAAAGTCCGAACGACCCACAGACTACGAGCAGGAATACGACAATGGGAAGAAACGATGCGCCGAGAAAAGTAAAAGCAAAAGTGTGAGCTATTGGACGGTAGTGCATTATCCGGGATATGCGGTTTGCCATGTGACTTCTATTGATGACTTGACTCAGGAACCCCCGTGATAGCGGCCCTCGAAGTACTTCCGGCGGTTCATTATCCGGATCCATAAATCAGTTCTCAGGCTCGCTACTCCCTGGAAGACGGCTTGGTTGAGTTTCCTAGTGAAATATAACGTTTCTTTTCAATAATTACAAAGGAAGAGACAAAATTAAATTGATCAGAAATTCAAAATGCTTCAGTTTACAGCTAATTTAAAAACATGCCATCCTCGGGAACTTAGGGGTAATATGTCGCTCCGTTTCAGTCGCTCCAGAACTGAGAAATACTTAAATAGTACATTTGTCGCTGAGTCTCTTCTCCATAAGAAATACTTAAAAATTTCTTCTGAAGCGAGAAACGCAGCGACAGATATTACATCTGGGTTCTCGAAGATGCGAACATGCTTGAGTGTGCGGTAGATTATGAGAAAACAGCTAACGATTATGAATTATACTAGCTGCACTTAAACAATACTGATTGAGATTCAAAGGGATGGAAAAGGATGCTTACCTATATCAAACACTAGACTTGCTGATTGCCCGTAGTTAACATTGTGCACAAAACAAAAATCAATTGAATGAATGAATGATCAACTATGATCAACCGTCTATTCTAATTGGAAAGACGTCAGCAAACAAAGCAGCGGGCACAGAGACGAAAGATGCGCGCGCACAACTGTCAATTTACTACAAATTTACTACAAATATGCGTGAGCAAAATACTTGAATCATGGGAGGGGAGGATAAAAAAATATTGATGACGTCACGCCTCGCTTTCTTCATGACAAGTCCTGTAATAAATTAAATTCAAATAGATTGAAAAGAAAATTCACTGCACAAATACTGATTACCGAGATCTCAACTCTCGTAATGATCTGATGACAGATCTACTCTGACTGACAGCGCTGTGTGAGAACCAAGCAATGTGATTGGTCAAGATGCGTGATCGATCGATCTGATTGGTTCGGAAGAAAACCAATAAAAGGTTCCAGTTTTCCAACGTTTGCCACTCAAAACCTGTCATATTACTCTGCCTACTCAACAAACAATAACACAATGAACGGAGACTAATTTGAATTCTATACTCACATTATATTATTAATTTCAAAATTCATTAGATTTTTCATTAGAAATAGTGAAAAGCAATTTTACAATAAACTGGATAAAATTTTAAATATATGAAGTGGAATCTCACAAACTGTGCTCAAAGCAGCAGGTCGTTTCTTGGGTGAAAATACGACACGTCTTGCATAGTCTATCATCAACTCG
>JAUPMF010028842.1:20221-31807 GCA_031471435.1 Stomphia didemon | reverse complement strand
CATAAGAGGCTGGTCAACGTTGGTTCTATGTAAAGTGGTCGCTTACAAAAGGTTGGTCAGCCTTGGTGTCATGTAAAGTAGCTGCTATAAGATTTTGGTCAACGTTGGTGTCATGTAAAGTGGTCGCTTATAAGAGGTTGGTCACTTTTGGTGTCATTCAATAAAAGAAGTGATTTTGATAGAATAAGAACTGTTTTAAAATGCCGCAGTAATTTTACCCTATATGATATATGGTCACCCCTTTTTTCTGATCCTCTCGTGTTTTCATTATTAATCCCAGCTAACCCTGCCCTGCCCCTAGTGCATGTCATGGTCTACCCCTCCACCCCCTGTTGTACCTTTTGACCCCACCGTTTCTCTTATCCGAGTTATCTTCTGTCCATATCTCATTGGACGATTAAATATTTAATAACCAAGAGTCTAATCAAACTCAGACTTACAGAGTGAGTGGTTACACGATGAAGATTCTCCTTTTGATCTTTAATTTCATTCATTGCATTCTCATTCTTATTCTCATTCTCATTCTCTGTTCACTCAAGTACCATAAGTTAGAAATAATGCAAATTGGTTTCATTCTTGGGAAGGCTTGCTGCTGTTCCTTCGGCTTTGAAAAAAGAGAGAAAAACATGATACATGTATCCACTAAATTTGAGTCCCGTCCCGTCCCGCAAATGTCCCGCGGTTCTACTATATAAAAAAAACTATAAGAATCTAACAATTCAAGTCCATTTAATCAGTGACTTTAAAAGTGCTCTAGGCTGAGAAGCTGCAACGATGAAAAATATCCCAAACATTTCAAACAGCGAAAAAATATGCCAACAATTCCGATGTCAATGAGATTGAAGAAATCCCTTCAGGCGAGATTTAGTGGATATTTCCTCTCTATAATCTTGTCCCCTTTCAATTGCAAGCTCGTCTACATTTCCGACTGCTGTCAACATTTCTTGACGATGCTTTTCTCTGCTGTGAAGAGAAATAACGCATGGAGCATGGAAAAAAGAAGAAAACATGACGATAGGAGTAGACGTGTCTCAATCTCATTTTGATCGAAGGCCAGGGATTTGAACAATCCACAAGAGTAGAAAACGCAGAGGTCGCATAACATAACCTCAAGAGATTGTATTTGCCTCTCTAACCAAATCACTGTGGACTTGATATCCGGATGGCTGGCTTTCCTCCGAGAGGGTCAAGCTTACAGCCTTTGGTTTTTCTGAGTAGTCGAATTTCACTTGACCCATTCAGTGGACTGTCAAGTTTGAGTTAAAAGCTTATTTTCAACCGCACATATGTCTTATTCAGCTCCTATCTATCGCAAACGAAAGTGCAAAGACACAGCGTGTTTAACCAGCTTAATGCCAAATCTGGAGCCTGTTTTTGGTCAACACAACGAAGCGTTAAAGAATCTCTAGTTCTCGATCTAAAAAACTTGGGGCTCATCTGATCTCAATTTCGTAATGAGCTTGATGGAGCCGTTCAATTGTTTCGTATACCTGATCTCGCGCAAGGGGTTGATTGATAAGATTGCCGTACCGGATGTGCCGACTTGTTTTAAATGACTTGAACGAGCTGAGATGGCTGGAAATTTTGCGAGTTACGATTGGAATAATATTTACCGAGAGCTAAGCTACAGGAGAACATGCCAATTCCAAACTCAGGAGATTTGTAAGCATATCGATCGTGCAGTGTTGCATGTTTAGTCATTATAGTATAGAATTGTCATAGATGGGTGGATAGTAGAATGAGTGGGGAAATGGATGAATGGATGAGTGGTAAGTGAAAGATGGCAGAAAGGAAAAGAATGGGATTTTTGTCATGAATGAAAGAGTTATTTGATAGCTTGATTCCATGAAGAGTATGTTTGTAAGTGTGTGAGTGGGTGTCAATGAATTGTGGTAGGTGGATTAATACAGAACAACAAATGGATGGGAATTGCTGGTTGAGAAAAAAATAGATGCCATAAATATAAATATAAATCAATCAATAAGAGAACAGTTGACAGTTGGGATAAGATGAATGGGTGAATGGGGAAAAGGCCTGTGTGCAAGAATCATACTTGGATCACTGAAAGTAAATAAGGTATGGATAGTACAGAACAACAGGGTAAAAACCAGCAAGGTAACGATAACAATAAGTATTGCATGGAGAGCAGGGTGTATATAAGGAGGTAGTGCAGGTAGGATCAATAAAGGTATGTAGGGGAGTAGAGTATTTAGGTAAGGATAACTGGGGTTAAGTGTAGATAAAATGAAAAAAGATTAATAGATAAAAGAATCCTTACAAAAACAAGACAATCCAAATACATTTTCTCTTTTCTGGGGAATTAACGAGAGCAAATTAAAAATCTCAATATTTGTATCGGACAAAGTTGTTTACAATTTGTAACCAATGGAAAAATGGAAAGACAATTTTACACCAAATCAAAACAGAAATTACTTGGGCTAATATTGCTTTCCCGTCCTCTACTTCTTGATGTGTTTTGGTCTGGAAAATGAAATACCGAGATCTAAGCCATTTTGAATCGTCTCGTCATAATCCGGGCAAATATCAACAACTTCGTATGACTACGAAAAAGTCCCCAAAATTTCATCACGTCGAATAAGCGGCAATGTTTCCCATTTTCCATTCTCGTTTATTCTTCAGTGGGAGTGGATAAATAAAGCTAATTAGTGTGAAACTTTTATCGCAGTTCTAATTAAGACAGTTTTTCATAGCAGAAGATTTTTGTCCAGCAAAATGAGAAAAATACGTGAGTGTGAATATCAATCGATCCTGAACAACACTAAACAAATGAATAATTAATTCAAAATGTCTAGAAAGTTTGTCAGTAAAATCAAGAGTTGAACTTTAGGTATTGAAACCGCAAGTTAGACCTATAGACGAACTTACATCCTTCCTGAATTATCATTACCTATTCAACTACATAAACTTGATTAGTTAACCGCTTTTTCCTGTTAGGATTGCGCGCGATTTAGCACGCGAGGTAGTTCAATTGGTTTGAAAGTAGTTGTAACGATATACTGAACGAAAAAGCAAATAACTGTCAGAGAAAGAACTGGAGAGAGCTCAAGCAGTTTCGTGATTGAGAGGCATTTCCGCTTGTAAAGACACATGCCGTTATACGTTTTGGGGATTAGGACATCTAGCTTTCAAAACACGCAGAGTTAGAAAGCGAAGAGAGACTAGTGGAATTATCCACCTCGAAGGAACCTACCGTTCCAATGAATAGAATACATAGAATCGACCACAAGCAATAACAAAGAGCATTCGTGTTCCAATGACAACTTTCATCCATTTTAATATTTACAAAGAAGGCCATAAATAAACCATGTATTTGATTGTGAAATTGTCTTGCAGTAGGTATCAATATGAACCGAAATTATAAATTAATTCTGTTACAGCCCAAGCGATTACGATCAATGAGGGGTTTTGATTCGGCCCCGTTGTCTCCTAGCGCTAGCCGTTCTGTGTCCTTTATAGCAAGTGCAAACGTGGAGGCAACCTCTCGCCGGTAAATAACACATGACGCATGGCAAGAACAGCGAGCAGACTGCCATACACATCCACCGAGAGATACATGTTCGAGTGGAAGGATCCTGATCACAAGTGCAGGGTTCCTCGGCTGGGTATCCCTCTTCATAAGTGTCCTTAGTGCAGTGGTAAATGGCTCCTTTAACACAACACATACACGTAGCATAATCGATGAGCGATTCAACAGTCCGGTTACAGCAAAACACCTTCACGTCATCTTCAGTGTGTTTGCTTCTAGACGGCGGACAACTTGGTGTACTCGAGTTCAGTTCTCGGGACCCTGGTTGCGGGGTAACCGCGGAGCTTTGCTCCACGTACAACGGACCGCTCGTATGTGTCCGAGCGAACGACTTATAGCTCGTCGCTGATAAATGGCTATGCTTGTCACGGTCGCTTAGCAGTACAGGGCTAATTTGCCTGTGTTGTGAACTCGAGCCTTTGGTAGCGGCAGCAAGCACGCAATAATCGGTGTGATACTCATCTTTGCCATTATCACTTCTAATGACAATTGTATCAACTGTCTTCAAAGTTTCAGGAGTCCTACCTCGGTGTTTTTGGTTCGAAAGTGGACTTCTTTTCTCCCATACGACCAGGTTTTCAAAAGGATTCCCGTGTACTGTCACTCTAGCCTCCAACGCCATATATTAACATTTGATCCTGTTCAAAGTACTCCTAGCAAATTGTCGTCAAATCCTCAAATCGACTGCGAAGTCCTTTGGACAATCCGTAAATAGCGTCATCTGTCCTCTAAAGTTGACGAGTTTGCTCCGCTGGAAGGAAAAGTCAAAAGAAGATTGAGCAAACCTCAGTGAACACGAATAAAGCTTTCATAAGTTGACATTACGATAATCAAAATACGGTTTATATTTAGCACCAATGTTAGTGAGCATCGAGTTACTAGAGCCTCGTACGCCCGCCTGCTTACCTGGGGACCCGTCAGTTAATAAATCGAGTTATTCGAGAAACTTTCTCCGGCTGAATAGTGAGTTTAGAGTCGCAATGGAAATTCGAGTTCCGTTTTCCCAAAATGGTGCCAACACACGCAGGAAATGGAGGAATGTTTCCGGAGTGGCGTTATTCATTGAGACATTGTACAGTATATTTAGACACCGAGCCCGATAAACTAAAGCTTTAGGTCGATTTACGGAATACAGATGATACGGGCTGCAGTTCGCGGCACAGGTTCGATTTCACCGGGCCACACTTGTTGCGATGATTGCGTCGTGTGTAGCTGAGAGTAAAATGGGTTTAGTGATTGTGTTGTACATCACCCGCCCCCTCTATGGATTCATTATTCTCCAGGCTTTATTTGTGAACTGATTGTGACGTCAGCAGCGCGCCTATTTACCGATGACTGCGTTTATCTCTCTCTAGTACACAACACACATACACATTGCTCTACACATCGACACACAACACTGGGTGATGGGCAGAAATGTAACACACACACACACACAAACACACAAACGATATATCGGTCCTATGTTTCCATTGACATTAAAGCGACACAGAAACTAGTTAACATTGACGCTCTCAATTTGTTCGCCTAAATCGCTCCGAACAGCCCAACTAGTAAAGAAAACTTCCAGAATGCCACAGAGCGAAACATGATAAGAAGTCTAATTTGGAATGAGTGTTTACCAAAGACATGGAGGTGACGCAGACGAGTGCACTCGCCGCTACTTCCGGTCCCCATTCTAGTCACAAGAAAGGATCAGACAAGCCCGTTTGTTATTTTGCCGACGGATTAGCATAATAATCATTCTGGACATTTTCCACAAGGTCCATAAGTAGCTTAGTCGATCTTCCTGTCACCGTGATCCTTTCCTGTATTTATCTCGTCTCCTATCAGAACTGTTGGTCGGAATAAAAGATAGCATCGGGGGTTGGATACGTGGGTATGGCCCCCCGCATGTTTTCTCCCCTTCTTGCGGCCATCGCTCATGCACACAGCCAGTCGATGTATTTGTAATTCGATTGACTGACTGACACTTGTCACGTCTATTATTTGTTTTTTTCGGGTCCTGGCTATTAGTGAGACTAAAACAGAGCCGAACTAAGCAAACAAGTTATTTGATACTAGTACAAAACGATTCGCATTTACTTCAGTGGTGTCAAAGTTGTGATGTGCGTTAGGTGACTGGTATGCCATCGTGATCATGATAGCATATGCAGTGCCCAAAGGTTCAGCGAGGCCACGGACAGACCTCTAGCGATGATTTACGGTGCTAAGTTTCTCGACTTACTTCCGTCGTTTACGTTCATAGTACTTCCGAAACGACGCATTCCGCTACACTAAAGCCAAAGGGCTAGACTTTACTGACAAGATGAAATGAAACGTCTTTGCCAGAAAGGGAAGAAAATGAATTGTCAGCAAATATTCTGTCCTAGTTACATTCTTATCGTCGGCCAGTACCACTCAAAAGCTTGTGATTTGAATCCCAGTGTGTTCATAGGACTGACGAACTCTAACGGTGGTGTATAAACTGCAGCATGGAGTCAACAAAAAAACTTATTGTCACCACTGAGTAATATCAACTACGGCTAAACATACCTGTTATCTGACCCACAGTTGACCAAGGTATTGATTTTTTCCCGCTCGGATTGAAACGAAAGTTGACGACGTTTTGAGCAAGATTCCTCTAAGAACAACACTGGATACCGTAGATATGTTTGATTTAGTTGATCAAGAGTAATCAGGACACTCAAATCACGACCCAGTCATATCTTCATAAACAATATTACTTCCGGTCAGGCCGTCACCGTTAGTTCCGATTGGCCTGTGGTTCTAGTGGCTTCTCTAGAGCATTTAGAACAAACTAGTTCTTTCTGTCCCTTATCGTAATGTTTCTACCGCCAGATTTCAAAACGATTCCAAAGCGCATTGGAGGCGGGTTAGATATGTGCTTTAAAAACGGGGTTTACAAGCTTATGTAAGGTTGGGGGCAGTCCTTATACTATGAATGACCAATATCTTTAAGTTCTTTTTTTACTCAATCAAAGAGTGCCGCCATTTCCACAACAAGATTACCTTCCTTTGTTCGCGTCTTTAGTGCTTCCAGTGAAGCTCACGCATGTGCTATTCAGTTCTTCAGTTTGTTTTTTGGCTAAACAAAAAGCTCTAATCGAACTGCATAAAAGGGACTGGCTTTTAGCGCAGTTCACATGGGCCTGTCAGGACATTGTTCAAAAACAACTAGGCTATCTGGAATGTCAACAGCCAATTTCATAAGAAAATGAATTCATTCAACCGGATGACACAAGTGACATCCAACGTTAGATCCCTTGCTTGTTTGTATGACCAAGGACACAATTAGCTTTTTCTAAACATATAATTAGCATGATATTCACCAGAACAACCCATGAGGGGAGGAGACAGTTTGACTGACGAAAAAGGAAGATGGTTGCGTACGATTCGAACTCAACTGGATGAATGTTTTTTTTTTATTTCTCTGGTTTTATATAAATGGTGTTGATTCTGTTCTAAGAAAGACTTATGATTAGCAGTCTTAGCAATTTGTTTTTGCCAAGATTGGACCCGGTAAAAGTGGAAGTATAAATAGTATCATCTTTCTACATCATCTTAGACAGAGTTTTCAACAACGGAGAAAGTTCCATGGTCACTGTTGATTATAAAAATGCTTTAAATATCATACACTTGTTAAAAAGCAATATCAGTATATTTTGATTCACCTAACGATCTCTATTTTTGATGCCTTTGTTGGTTGATCACTGGAGGACCGTTTTCCTCATACCACGAGTGCCGAACTCACAGTGCAGAAACTGTTTTCTCCCCACCCCAAGATCACGAGTTTTCCACAACAGGAAACTCAAACATAGCTCATTCATATTTAACGTGTTTAAAAACGTTATAAAACCGCATAAAATCCCTGTCCGGTTATAGCCAGAGCGACTGCTATAGTTAGATCCCCCGTTCGTTTGAATAAGCCGACATTATTGTCTTCGTTGCCTGTGGTTTCCCGTTTCTTGGTGAGTGCCCTATTCTTCAGCAGGCCATAACTCTACCAATTATCTTTGGTTTCCGTTGAGTTTTTTAATTGTTTTCAAGGCTATTAATCTGCAGATGTATGAGGCATTTTCCCATGGAATCGCATCCTGTTTGTCATGGCATTAGTCCCGCAGTCCAATGAGGCCTCGAGTGACCCGCGACTTATTTCGACTTCCTATTAATTAGTCAGTTATGCCTCGTTTGTGTAAAGGTTGCTGACAAATCAAGTTAGTGCTATTTTTAACGGCATGAGTTGGTAGAACTGCTGTTAGCAACTGTCTGAATGAGGTTTTTGCAGCGTCGTGTAGAATGAGAGAGTCGATCATATGTCTGCCTCCTAATTTGTTCAAACAAGGACAAACTAGGTGCTCCACCCAATGCGTCCTACAACATTCATACTCCATTCACCAGCGACTTATTTTGACTCATCGCCCAGTCTGAGGCGGCAAAGTAATTATTTTTCTTCGTTCAAGTACCAAGAAAATAAACAATGTTTTATTGTATTTTGCGCAGTGATGTTTACTACAGGCTCTCAGTTCGTAGCGGCATCTGACAACTACAATACAGTCGGCATAGCTAAGGCAGAATGCGCAAGAAGTTGTGCACGCATATTTGTAACATCAAACTTTGAAAATATACATAAATATATCAGCTGAAACTATATAAAGGGAGTAAAACAAATGGTCAATTATGGATCACTGGTCCGCTATGTGTAACTATCATAATTCTAAGATATATAGTCCACGGTACATCACAGACTTTTAGTCGTGGAGATTTATCGTCCATACAGATTATATGATTGCCTGTATAAAACAAATCTAGATTTATATTACTAAACTGAAGAAAAACTGACGGTATCGCTATGAATTGTATCGTATGTCGTAGATCGAAACGTTAGAATCGTATGTCGCAACAGTCGTGTCGACCTGTAATTGCATGTCTCATCTCACAACGAATTGTATTGCATGTCGCGCATCGAAACGTGTTAAATCGCATCGTATTTGAAGATGGAATCGCATCGTATTGTATCGCATGATCGAATCGCATCGTATTGAATCGTATCGCATGATACATTATTATTGTCACCGTTCTATATCTTATCTCACCACAACTGAGCCTTCGCCATCTGCCGCTAGTCGTGTAGCACTCATCAGCTGCAACATACGCACTGTACCGATCGAGGCGAGGTCGGAAACTCACTTCATTAGATTAAAACGAATTACTGTACGGAAATGAAGCAAGTCAGTTCACCGGAAAATCTTGACCACTTGGTCATCATCATTAGTTTCATGAGATCTTTGTACTTTAGATATAAAGCTAACAGGGTTAACATATGATGGTCTGGCTATTATGGTGCCAAAAGTACGGCCTAAACACCCTCAAGTATCACTGAACTGAAAATAACAAAAATCACGTGATGCGCTATTTTTGTCAACAATTTTGATTGTCTTCTGACAGACTAGAATCTGTCTGAAAAATTCTTCCGCAATAAAACAGTGTGTATGTAAGCTTAAAATTGTTACATGTACAGAGAAAATTACGCTAAGCGCTGGGCTGATTTAATAAGAATCCTTGTTTTGAATCTATTAAAGCGATATTTACGATCTAAAACTCCTGAATTCAAACCTATATTTACGTACATACATTTGATAACTATGTGTTAATGATAATAAGACGGGAAGCAAATTCGTAGTCAGTTCATAAACAAATTTACCTATCGATTCGAATCAGTGAAATAATTTTATCAGCTATCTTTGGGTCTGAAAATTAACAGTGACGTAAAACTGAACTGTAATGTAATCAAGCTCTGTTCGACGTGTTGTTCATAGATTTGTGGTATGATACAATGGTCGATGCGGCAAGGAACATGGAGTGACTCGAAAATCGCAGCCGCATAAAATATTGAATAAATTGTTATCTGCTGTTGTCGTTTCTCCTCACTGTTGTTCTACTTAGGTATATTTTTGATTGGCTTTAACGACAGGATCCAAGAACGAAGGGATTTACGTTCTTTCGTGATGAAATGGTGAACTAAAAAGGCGGAAATCGCTGAAGACATCACAACCCTTCATCAGCAGATTCCAAACACCTGTTCAAACGAAACACTCTCAATTACAAACGTCGTCGATTTTGATTTCAACTCTTGATTCTGTTCACAAAGCGGTCATGTAGTTTTACTTTTACCGGAGTCATTGTGCTCCATAGACAAGCGAGAGCGGTTTGATATATATATACATTAGCTCTTGTCTCGGAAAAAAATACCCCGTCGTTCGTTCAAAGAACCGTGTAGAGACGGACAGCCGATATTAGCCGTTTGGTTTTCTTGGTGTTTAGTAAAATCTATCTTTTAACTGGAAAGCTCGTTTTGTAAAGCTTATATATCTATACAGATTACCTTTAGTTTATAGATCAGTGACGTCTCGGCACAGCGTATAGATAGGTCTTGCTCGGTTATGGATATTCCGGCTGAGAGACTGTCAGTACAAGGTGTGACTCACTGAATGACTCTCTGTTCTCATTCCAAGGTCAATCGCCCTATTAGCCGAGAGTTACGCGATTGTTTAAATCAACTGGCATTGAAGGGTGAATTACGTGGAGCCACAGCACATGTGGGCACTGTTAGATGAGGATGTGGTTTCTAATGCTTACTCGGCCGTAGCAGTAATTAGAGTGACTTCGCATAGAAAACAATGGCTAAAGTAGATATTTAGGTAAGAGAAATGAAAACAACGTAGGTAATTTGTAGGTTATCGAGGCATCCAGTCCTCGGCCTTGACTTTATATTAGAGTTCTGGTAAATTATTGATGTTTTTTTTAGATAATTTGATCGATGATAAACAGAAAAGTGAACCTAAAATGAGCTGTTCGGTTAAATGAACGAACGCAATTAAATGGAAAAAAGGGTGCAGTATAAAATCCTATTTCAGTCGTAACAGTCTCTTATTTGTTTGGTTTCCTCTCTCTCAGTTTCCTCTTTTCCCACAAATCGTCCATCTTCTTCAAGCATTCCTTCCCGCTTTGGTTTCTTTCTCATTTTTCTATTTTTTTTAGTACTCAACATTTGACACGATGTCAATTACCTTGGCATGTTTTCCGGGAAAGCATGATATTGCAGCCGCCAACAAAACATGTAATTACAAAGCCAACAATGACGTCCGACCTTAATTCCCTTAACTTCCCACACACTGTCTTCCACCAATCAACGACCAATAAACAGAGCATGACGAACAACACAACCGCACCAGCTACTCTTAGCCAAACGCGAGCACAAATTGAAAGGAATAGAGTTTATCGAGTCTAAACAACCGAACGTCTTTTTCCCTTCAGGGTCCAAATGACTCATTTGCTTGCGTCAATAGCGTTAGTAATCAAAGTCTCAAGACTTGGGCAGAAGAACCTGGAAGTATTTTAAAATCATGAATGATGATTAAAAATAATCAATCGTGTCGATGGAACATTTATTTGGATTATGAGTCAGTGTTAATGACGTAAAGTATATACGTAATCTTAATTCAATTGCGGCATATCATAGATATAGCTCATTGGGTTCGTGGTTTTATGGCTCGAATAACGAGTCCACCATTTCATCACAGTACCGCAACTTTAGTGAAAAAAGACTGCTAGTTCATAAGCTTTAGATTGGTTTTGTTTGGAATTTGTTTTTGGTATCTGTTGGTTAATGTGATATGTGATGTTGGTTTTATTGCTGACGCAGCGAGCGAGCAAGGAAGCTATATATTCCATACATGGGGTTAAAATCTCGATTTGTGTAAGGACCGCCATGCATCGCAATTTTGTATACCAGCATTCCTTGCGGTCGCATATTACCCATGACGCATTGTAGGTTTAGCCATGTGCGATGTTTCACCATCACATCAGTTGTTCTTTTGCGTGCAACCATTGTCGGATTAGGAGGTATTTAATTCTAACACAAATCAGTAAAGTCCGAGTGTTCTTGTAGGATACACACATAAAGTACAGAAATTTATGGTATGGTTTTCGGTACTGAGGGACTTACAATCTGTTTACAATCGTTTGTCTATCTGTCT
>JAUPMF010028842.1:202-16433 GCA_031471435.1 Stomphia didemon | reverse complement strand
TGCCATTTATTCTTCTTTTTCTGCGTTCAGTCACAAATTGCAGTCGGGTCTCTAAAGCGCATGCGTAAAATGATGAGTCAATGAGCACAGGTATCACAAACACGAATCTTGAGCAATGCCTGAGACGGACAAATAAGAAAACTCGAGTTCCCGCAGTTATGCGTCTAGTAGTTTCTTTAAATTACCTTTTAACATCTTAACAGCAACCAAGCTGTGGTACGGCATGTTTCTTAATCCGATAGCTTCTGCTTTCATTACGCGTCCAAATGCTCCTTCTCCTAAGGTATCCAATATATTAATCAAGCTTCGATCTAACTCCCAGTCTTCGTCTAGAGGTAGCTCGTACTCAGACACTTGCGAGAGGTTAGAGTCGAGTCTTACACTTCGCTTTCGCAGCAAAGGAGCAGAGGAGCCGTACGAAGATGTACTTGTAGAGAGCGAATGGTTTCTTGGCGTTGGGTTTGGGTTACTGTTGTTTGAAAAATGAATGTTATATATGTTCCGTTTCTTGTTCCTCCTCTTCGTGAACCACACAAAGGTAAAAACACCAAGTATGATGAAGAACATTAGTACTGCGAAGACGACCAAGATTATGAGAATGTGACCGCTCTTTTTTCCTTGCTTTAAATGCATTACGACTTGCGGCTCTGATGTAGGAAAATCACGTGTCGAAATATGGAGCAGAGGTGGATTTGTTTGGACTGGAGCATACGATGTTGGAAGAGTTTTTTCTATATAAGAGAAATGTAAGTTGTTAGTATTATCATGTACACGTAATTATGATACAATGAAGATATTATTGATGATGGTGATATAATGGTGGTGGTTGCGATGATAATGATGTTGATGGTGGTGGTGTTGATGCTGGTGGTGTTGATGCTGGTGGTGGTGGTGATGATAATGATGATGGTGGTGGGGTAAGGGCGACTGTTAATAATGGTAGTGATGGTGATGATAATGGTAATGGTGGTGATGATGATGATGATGATGATGTTGTTGATAATAATGATGATGATGATGATGATAAGGCATATGAAATATTGATAAAAAACGCACCTGATGGAGATCGTACAATCAGGTATCCATGCTCAACATTGTACCCCACAGCATTACCCACAATGCACGTGTATTTCCCATCGTCCTCCTTCGACACATTGACCAGAGTCAGTTTGACACCGTGAAAGGCAAACTTGCGGTTTGATTTCGGTCTCAGAATGTGTCGCGACGAATCCTGCGCTGTCTGCTTCACCACTTCGAATGCTGTCGCTGTTCCATTGCTAGAGACGTTGACAGATCGCGTAAACCATCGAATCCACTGGAAGTGCGGCATGGAGTCACTCATTGCTTTGCATTCTAAGGTCGCATTATCTCCGACCGTTGCCGTGACATTATCGATTTCCTGGAGAACAGGCCTTGCTCGAACTCGCTCTGTAGATATGAAACATCCAATAATGAATTTAATATCATAAATGTTGGAATAAGATTTCGATCGCCCTTCTTCAAAGCGACCATCTTCCGGATTTAAAAAGTGGTCGCTTAAAAGAGGTGGTCGGTTATAATTAGAGTGGTCGCTCACAGAGGGTCAGCACTTCTAAACTTACCTCGGACATCAACTCTGTAAGTGTGATTGAACCATCCATAGGCGTTTGTTACGTTACAAGTGTACGTGCCGCTGTCGCTAGGGACAACGTCTCGTAGGCTCAAGACAAAGTAATAGGGACCGAGATAAATGGCGCTGCCATCTCTGGTCTTGAACGGGACTCCATTCTTGTACCACGTGACTAAAGGCTGTGGGTAACCATTGGCTGAACAGTCGAGTTTGATGGAGTTCCCGACAGGCACTGCGATCAGTGTCTTGTCTCGTTTTAGCGATTCGACGATAAGTTTGGGCGGAACTGTAAAAATAAAAAAATCATATTGTAAAATTGTTGAAGAGAATGCACAAACGTACAGAATAACTAAAGACTGTACCTTTTCTTGGATGGTTCTTTCCAGGAGATAACGACGGAGCTACAAATAGTGAAATACAAAGTTTATTATCAACATTGAATTGTTGGGGCTTTTGGGCTTCCTGTGTCTAAATCTGTACAGCGGTCGCTCATTAAAATTCAATATTCAAAAAATATAAACATTGACTTTATTTTATTTTACCCCAAAGACAAAATGGTGAGTTACCATGACTTTTAAATTCAAAATATAGTCTATTGAATCATCAAATTCTTAAATACAATGCTTGCAAACCTTACTTACATTCAACAAGAAGTTCAATGATGGTCGACACAGTACCACAAGCATTTTTCGCTTCGCACTTGTATTTCCCACTGTCTCTTATTTGAGTTCGTTTAATCTTAAGCCATCGCAAACGTCTGGACCCTAATCGTGGGTTTTGCTCGATGGAAAGTCGTTGTCCATCTTTGTACCATATGGATTGAGTGAAGTCTCCATTTGCTGCTATGATTCGGCAGATTAACTTGACGTCTCTGCCTTCAGCAACGAGGGTGAAGTTTTTTGCTTTTTTGTTTTGCAATGTGGGAGCTGTAAAGATGGAAGTGAGTTTTTGTAAGTGTAAAATAGCAATGATAGATAATGGTAGGACATTAAAATAATGTGGTGATGATGATGATAGTGATGTTGATGATGATAATGATAGTGATGATGCCATTAGAATGATTCATCATCATCATATTCTATTCTGTTAAGAGTGATATACAGAAAAGCCAATCTGGTATTCACCAGTGTATATACATCACATAAATGAACTAAATGACATAATTATAATATAATAGTACAAACATTGTCTTTTTAACCCACTATATATTTAAAAACTTTAAAACTACTAAGATCTTGCTACTACTAAGATCTTACTTGCGAGATTCCATTTCTGGAATACTATTAAGCTCCTTTCAAATACATTGTTGACTGGAAATACAAAACTAAATCAGCTGTGGTTGACCCTTCTACTCACTAAATACCATTTAATTACTAATTAGTTTGCTGTGCTTCTCACAGTCAAAATAAATGAGAATGAAATTATCAATACAATGAAACATATTATTCCATTAATAATAATAATTACTTTGCCGTTTGTGCCAGCTAATATCATATCTATTGATATGTATGTTAGTTAACTATATTGTCTCTTAAGTTTAAAAAGCAATTTTGTGAAAAGCAACAATTGTCAAACTCATTTTCATCTTGTACAAATTATAAGGCACTCAATCTAGGACAATGAACTCCATAAGGCAACAGGAAGTCATTTGTACTTTAGTCCTTGCAGTGCAAATATGCTTAAAACGTGCAGATATGCCATCAATTTAACTGGAACAGACCTGTTAGTACAATGTGACCTTCTTGTGTTAATATCATAGTGAGAATTAATACATGTGGTGGTTTTCATTTACACTTATAGTAAGTGTTTCTTTACATTGAAAGAAGAAGTAAAAAAGAAATGAAGACAGAATTCTTTTTTGTATATTTCAAATCAGGAATGTCACTGATTCTAATGTTATTTTGGCTAGAAAAAGGTGGCATTGTAGTGGTCTAAGAACAGTTCGCGTGACGCAAGTTAGTGGAATCAAGAGGTTAATATGATATCTTACGGAAAAGATTAACAAGTCCTCATGCGAAGCAGGACTAAAATCATAATGGCTTGTGTGCCAAAAATGTGAAAAATCACGAAAATCACGAAACTCAAGAAAAATAATAACTTGGTGTAGAACATAGAATCTTACGATCGCTCCCTACTAGAATAACAAATTGGCGAATTCCTCGCGTAGGATTTTGACATATCGATAAGAGGAAATAATTAATTAGGGTTGGACACCAGCACTTCCCTTTCTCATACTTTAAATACTATTCGAGCTTTAGTCTACTACACAAACCCGAACATTTCGATTCTAATGCGATCGTCACTCAAAACCTTCACAATTGTTTTAACTCGTTTATTCCCGAGGCTTTCTAACTGTTACTAGTAGCAAACTTTCTTGTTGGTTTTAAAATAGACTAAAGATAAGATTGCAGGCAGTCTCGCCACATCCGGCAAGATGATGGGACGTTAAGGGTTGACTTCCTCTCCTGCGGAATACACCCTAATAACGACATCAAATCCGTCATTTTGATGGTCCGATATTCGATATGAAATATTCCCCACCTTCGATAAAAATACCTCAATTTTTTCTTCCAATAATCAACCTAATAAGATCAAGTTTTTTCAAGCTTTCCGCTTTCCTCAATCAAAGTACATATTTCTGTTTAGAGAGATTAATTAATAGCACTTGAGCAATTATTTATCATTCTAACATATGTGAGTAAACCGGACAAAGCTTGAGGACCTGATCAAGTTTCCTTGTCCTTTTCGTGCACGATATTAATCATAATTTTTGTCAAAACAAATAAAAGAAACACAGTTCTTGCCATTAATTAGGGTGTGTTTTCAAGTTGCCTTTACGTAAAGTAACCGGAATTTCGTAGGAAAAGTAACGAATGACGTAGTAATGAACAAAATACTTTAGTGAGAAAAATTTCTTTCCATACAAATATTTCAAAACGACCACATTTATCAACTTTTGATTGTGTATGTATTTCGGTGCAGTTTTTAGTTTGATGTTATTTGATGGCATTTTCATCCTAATTACACAACATTCCCTGGAGAGAATCATATTGTTTCTTTAGTTATTCATCATGCAACCAGTCTAATATTTCGTTAGGAGTATTTTAGGATTTGGTATCCTATTTAGGGGACTACAAAAAAAGAAGAAGTTTACACCGTAACTAAATAGGTATTTTCGTTCGAATTCAATAGAATTTCTAATAAACAATGTTATTCATGGTAAGCAGTCATTTATGTCCTCCAAACTGTATATCGACTATTAGAGTCAATAGGGTCCTGCAGCAGCCCTGGGAGGACAAAGTGTTGCAAGAAAGAGGTAGCAGGGTGCCTTCCTGTCCCCTAGTTAGCGGTGACGTGTGGCATACTCCCACACGGCGAACAAAGACGCTGACAGTTATACTGATTTTCGATCAGCATAAACACGAAGAGGGCTTTTGTAAGTCAACAGCATGGGACTCTGTAAAAAATGTGTCCAATTTTCCAAAAAAAGGCTTCATCTAGTTAAAATGAATCTTTTCGTCACAGAAGATGTGAAAAGAGTTGCAAGTTCTTGTTTCTTCTTTAACATTTTTTTCTCATTCAGAATTAAGGAAACTTTAATTTTTTGTTCCTTCTCAAGGTAAATGCTCCTTTTTCTATACAACGCAAAACATTCTCGCGTGTCCATGCATCTACTAAACACAATGACCCACTACAGGAATCGAGTGGGATTAAAACCACATTCCTGGTTTCCAAATTGGCTCAGAATCTTCAAGGTTCATCATGAAATATTCATGCCTCTGTATCAATAAATGATCTCAAGTTTTACACATGTGTCAGTACTGATTTTGACGAGGAATTCAAGTGTTTACACATTGGATTAAAGTAGTGGCAGGCCCTGGTATCAAGTTAATGTTTTGAGCCAAATGTGAAGGGCACTCGATGATATCTTGGTAAATGTTCGAGACAATGTGTTACTTACTATCTTGCACGAGGAATCCACTTCACTGCAACAACGTGCTCAGATAACTGACAGTCTGTTTGTGAGTTTACACTTTTATCAACGCAATGATAAAATATATATATATCTGGTGTAGTTCAGTTTTATTTTTCGATGAAAGTTTCCTTTGACAAAATTAAAGAGGGATAACTTGATATAATTTGATATTCATCTTAATTCTTCTGCAAAATCGAATTTCTAGACAGCAAGTTGAGTGCTTTTGAACACGAAATTCTCAAATCGATACTGTAAAACTTGCTTCATGGATTTTAGAAAAACCATTGCATGGATTGCATTGGTTGCTAGACTTCAAGGCGTCCATGTTGAGATGATGCTATTTTTCTCTGACAAACAACAGTTGCTGTCTAGATAACAAGCACAGCTGATTCCGATATGGAAGCGTTCAAGATAAAATCAGCTAATCACAGGAAAAGTTGCTCACTTATCAGTGAATTACAAGCAGAGCCACGTGTGATATTGTAAACATTTAATGAATACTCTACACTGTTTGTCCACCCCTTTACAAATTGAGCAGTCTGTACTGAAGGAGCAAAGATGTTATCAACTCTACAAATATGAACTACAGTGCAGAGTAAACCTTTAATTAAGTGCCAGTATCAAATGCACTCTCCCAATCTCAACATACCATGCACAATGGCTCTGAAGAAGGTTATCAGACGTATCGTCTTTATGGCGAGCTATGCATACCTCAAGCCTTAATTGAATCTTCCAAAACCGAGATCTCAAAAATACCCAGAAAGTTCCGGCTTATGTTGAAAAACAAGCCATGCAAATGTACAAATGTACGACTCTTTTATCGTGTCTCCGTGAAGCAGACAAATTAGACATCCTTCATCCAACCTTCCTGCTTCGACTCAACCTTAAACTAATGAGCTATACTTATTTTCAAATCTCTCCACGACATAGATATTGAAAGGCCAATCTCTTATGACTTAATTAATATCTTTTTCCAGTATATTCCACACTCTTGTTTCAAGCGATTAATATCTATATACTAGAAAAACGGAAATTTGCCGGCAGAGGCCCCTTCAATATTTATGATTATCAGTTACAGTTGGAGACGCTAAGTCTGGTGCAATTACATTGGGGATGGTTAAACAAAGAGGACACTAATTTCGAGAGCTTAGCTAGCCCTGGATGCTTGACATTTAGACTCTATTTTGAGAAGTTATTTCTTGAAGGTTTAAGAATTAAGCCAAGTTAAGGCTAAAATAAACCACTGACACACTGAGAAAAACATCAACGAACTTTGCATTTTTAAAACTAACTCGATAATATTTATTTATAATTTAAAGTAATTTAAAAGTCGAATTTTTCATGAATTTTCCAAAGGGAATAATATGATGGTTGCACGAGATTCTTCACTTTTCTTCGCTATTTGTTTCTTTTGTTTTTTTATTTCTCAAACGCAGGCCAAACCTTTACTTCAGTTTTTTTACATCCTATTTGTAGTAATACTTGGTTTAATCAGATGGAAAGCGAGTCTAGAATCCTGAATATCGCTTTCAGCCTTAGATGTTTTCGTTGTCGACGCGCCAAGTGATCGGTTTTTCGTGTCTGCTTTTTTTTCTCCAAGGTCACATCGGCTGGGGCGACAGTTTAATACCTAGGGACTTTGCACGTGGAAGACCCATTACAGAGGAGTTCAGTTTCCCTCTGCCTCGACTTGTCTACGATCAATTTGATTGATGAAATCCTCATGTAAGATGCTCTGTATGAATACAAGGCTTTGAGAAACTAGTGAGACTAACAAACAGTGCTTAAATCCCTTTTTAATCTATCTAGATAACTAGAGAGGAAGGTAAATAAGGGCTGAAATACCCCGTGAGCGTTTTTTCTATCAATGAAAAATTAATCACAATAGTTAGGAAAATATATTGCAAAAGTAATCTTGAGAGAGAAGATGTTTAGATATTGAAGGAACGTCAACATCTTGACTTTTCGTTGAATAAAACGTCAAAAATAGACTGAGAAACATGAGGATCTTGTACTTGTGGGAACAATAGGATACGAAACAATACGACGAACATCAACACCATATTATGTCCAGCCTCAAGCTGCAATTTTGACCTTCTTGGAACTCTTGAAGGTGATGACAATTGGAAATGATCTGCTGAAGCACACAATAACGTCTGTGCTCCAACGAATGAAAATCAAGGAAGACACGGATCAGATAGGAAAAACATGGGTCTTATAAGTTATTTAAGCTCTTGGCAAAGCTTTGAAGCACTCTTTTGCCCGTTAGTATCGGTAGCTTATCCAAACATGATCACATTATAGCCATGTAAATGAAATATCTCTGAGGTAAATCAATGTTGGAGTCTGTAGAAAACTTTGAATATTTTACCTTCTGAGAGTTTAGAAGGACAACAATAAAATTATTATTTCCTTGTTTTGAAAATTTTATGAGTTTGGCATAACTAATTAATAGATAGAGATGAGAAAACAAACTAATGCCCCATTGTTAACTTTAATTCCAATTTTTTCAAAATTTATGATTTGAGAGTTTTACGTTCCAAGCTGAAAATACCACGAGAATTTTCCATGGAGTTAAGTATACATGACTAAGTTCAAACGAAAGAATTTTTAGACAAAACAACAGCAGTATTAATACATTAGTTGGAGTAACCCTGAAACGCTTGCTCGCCTGATTAACGACAGAAGAACGAAATCCTTTTGTGATTTGCCAAACAACAGGGAGTTGAAACAACATGGTCCTTTCTGCAAAAACAATTACTTACAGATAGTTGTGTTATCGTTCAAAGCTTTTAACAGCACTCACGGTCAGTAATGTTTTGCACTCTTTATAGTAAAACAAATAGCTGGAACTTCTGGGCCAAATAACGGGACAATGCATGTCAATCATTGCGTAGACACAAGAAATAATGTTGTACAACCTTTGTTCACAACGTTTTAGATCTCTCGGCTGGATTTTTAGCCGGGAAGAGAGCAGAAATCGAGCTAAACTTTAAGGAAGTGCTCCTGCTAGGTCTTGAATAGCAAATTGAGGAAAAGGAATTGAGAAAGAATTGAGAAAGAGCAGTTGGAGAGCGTGGGTGATTGACGTATTATGAAGTGGTGTTTCCTTGCAAGAAACAATAGGACTTCCTTGAAACCTTTGAAAAGGCCACAACTTCGCTGTCAGTATTTGGCACGTTTACATCTCTAAAAAATCACTCATTTTAAGCTCTTTTTAATTCAGGTTTCTCAGAACCAACTGAGGAATACGAGATGGATTAGTATGACACGACTTGCCTTTGCCTGTCGGTGGAAAATACTTTTTATAGAACTGTTTTCGACACATGTTTAGTGTTGTCAGATGTTGGAGTAAAAAGCTATTTATTTGATTGAATAGAATGTGGTGTTCTTGGCGGGTAAACATTGGTAAATATTTGTGGAATCAGACTGGGAGACAGCTAGACTCTCTCTGGTTAGTTCGTCGTTCATTGGTCAGATTAGAACTTGGGAAAACTCCAGAGGAAGAGATATTGGCAGACGTAGCCGTTCGAAGGTCGTAACCTCGTGAGCTTATTAAACGCCATTGCCTTGTTTGATCTAAATGGTAGATCATAGCTCAGCAAGCAGGCGGTTGATAGTAATTGTCACCTAGGACTACATTTGTGCTTAATTTGCGAGTGAGAGTCTTTTCCAAATCAGTGCAATTATTCGGCAAACTCTTTATAATTCATATCTTATGGCCGAACACTAATTGACGGTGTTCTCAAAGACATTAGACTGGCGTTATCTCCATACATATTTCACACATTCATTGTGTATTAGTATATCGACTTGGTACATGAGGAGATTGGGTTAGCATCTTTGTCCTCCAATATTCGTCCCTGAGCCACGAGCACGTCCCATGTTGACAATTGATAAGAATTCACCACTGGTATACTCGATATATTTTACACGAGAAACCGATTTACAGTCAGTACTTCAGATGAATAAAAAATAAGAATTTTCAGCGTGTAGAATGGATTTCCTTCACGTCAACAACACCTCCGTCTTGACTGAGTGATTCCCTTTCTTTCGATGTGTTTAATGGTCTTCAAAACAGTTGTTTGGCACTGCCGTTTTCTACACTCCTTTGTAATAATAACGAGCCCTAAGGATTGCCGTTAGAACTAATGAAGAAACGTTGTGATTATGATACCCTAAAACTAAAAGGCCCCCCACTCCAAGAGTAATCCTGGCTAAATTTCCGTGTTTATTCTGACATACAGACGTTTTCAGTGATTCGGAACCACAACAGTTGTGACCTTGAAAAACAGCTCGTTGAAGTGCGTCAGAGAAAAGACTTTAGAGAATTCACATCAATCCAAGCAATATCCCTTCGGCGGCTTTCACAAATATTGATTAGACATTTCTGAATAGCGGTGTATTTTGCCGAAGGTTGAGAAGAGGACGGGTCACCACACGCAAAGATACATTAGCATAGACATCAGATACAAGTAACGCGAAATCGACAAACATAATTGATTTCACTTGAAATGGAGTAACCACTAACAAACTGAAAAACAGTTTGTTTTCAGATCCCGTGTCCCGAGGGTTGAGCAACTCGGCTCTGATAAAGTATCGATGCAGTTCGTAATATTAACTGCATTCCTATGTTACGAATAATCTAAGCTTGGGAAAACATTTCCCCACTAAACTGAATCTAACTGTCTACATATAATTTGCGTCTAACGGATGACATGATCACCATACCTGTACAGATCCTCTTCTCAGCGAGAGAGTTGTGTAGTAGAACCAGGCTGGTCAAAAACAACCACCACGGGTATCCTCTCGGTCTTTGTATCGAGCCCATCGCGGTCAAGTTCTGTCTCTCTGTGTCTCTGAATCAACCTCAAAGTTGTCTTGTTTTGCTTCCGATCATCATCCCAGCGTTCCTGTAAAGTTAGAAAACTCCAATGAGTCCGTGAAGAACCGTGATACTCTGTATAATTCTCACTGTGCAACCGAGAAGGTGTATAGAATACAATAGGCCACTCACTTCTCATCATGAATATGAATTGGTTCACTCTAACAAAAGTCACGTTCAGGGTTGTTTACACTACAGAGTAAGGGGAGAATAATTAATGAAGTTCGCCAAAGAATGTAACACCTATAATGTGACACACTGTTCACTTCTGACACTTCGAATGGCTTTACTATCGAGACTAATAAACTAATAGTACCCCGAACTATTCTGATTACGAGCGAGACTCTGTGACGGAAAGCTAATCAGATGGTGGAGGACACGAGGACGAGAAAGAATTTACCCTACTTCCTGAGAACCCGAGACAACTCTGTCCCACTTACCGAGAAAGTTTACTGCTCGAGATTCCGTCAAACTGCTTCGAATCGAGCCAAAAGAAAGTCTACTGTTGTGTTTGTCGCTTGCGAAGGCACCAATAACAGTCCAGTCACTGAGTGTTGGGAAAAGTCTCCGTACTTGATAGAATGACCTAGAGCACGCAGTGTAAGGGAATGGACAATGAGACCACTGGAGCAGCATTAATTAGGCTCATGTTATTGACAAGCGTTTGACAAGGTTGGTTACAAGCCGTGAGATCAGATGACATACTGCGCACTTCCGGACACTCGCTTAGATCATGACTTGGGGATTTGTGCATCGCTTTAAAAAGACTCGCAGATCGAAATCAAAGCTATCTTTTTGCCTCGCAGTTCTGTATGTTCGCGAGTTTGCAAGCAGTTGCCTTCGGCGTTGAATGATCTCTACGACTAAAACATGTGTGTTTGTTGAGAGAGTGACAAAGCCGTTTCTACATTGTTTATACTTTAACGAGTTTTAATTGGTTCACCTTTGGGAATTATTAATAGAATGGCCTAACAAAGCAGCCCCTGACGTCACCCTGCTTACTCATTCACGAGCGCGTAGCCTTAGAGTCTCTGCTACGACCAGCAGAGATTATAGTGCTATAAGATCACCTATTCACAAAGGAGTTCTTGATTAAAATCAATGAAAAATCCTTCTGGATCAATTAAGATGACACTCCATAGCTATGGCTAATCCAACGCGAAGCCCTCAAGAAACAGCTCCACCAATCAGCGCTGCAGCAGGATCATTCAGGATCTTAGGACAACAAAAGAATGATCGCTAGTTCCAGCCTATACACAGACCGATGCAATTAATAGCAATTAAATCCGTTTGTTTATGCGTTTTGTTCTACTGTGCACCGCGTTTCATGATAGCTCTCTCTAGACGCATCACTTTGCATTCAGGTGTCGCGGTATCTGGGACCACAAAATCACCCATCAAAATACCCCCAAAAATTCCAAGTCCACGACAAATTGGACTCACTCGTACTGAGGAGAATATCTGCATTACTCTGCAGAAATCTCAAACTTTTTCACAAAACTGATCAACATGATGCCAACACACATTGTCTGTTATCTTTTTCGCTATGACTAATTGCATGGAGACAAAGGCATGAGAGCGCCCCATTATCTTAAAAGGGTTCAGCTGTAAAGGTGCTTTTGTTCTAGTATAATGGCTTTGTCTTTGAATGGGAATTTATTAGTGATAAAATCAACGTATAATAGGTGTACCACCGTCTCCATAATATAATCAGATTTCTAACATAATTAGGTCAATTATAATTTTTGCTAGACTCCATTTGTCAGGTGATCAATCTGATATTTCCCCGATACTGAACCGTTTCTATAGCTAACAGCTTGTTATCTCTGACTTGCCGACTCCTGTCCTCCCTTTTCATCATCAAGTCTGTCCGAAATGATTGCGGCTTTTTCCCCAGCCGTATGGTCTCTCTCTCAAACGTTTCTCTCAAACGTTGTCACATTGGAAAAAAACATTTGTAATATCGACGCACTTACACCAATATTACCAGCGCACTTTGTATACAGTACAAGTATTATAAAGTACTCAGTACGTAAAAGGTAATAATCCTAACAGTACACCGGAAGTTATACATATAGTAATCGACGGATCTCCCTAAATGTACATTAAGATTATGCTCAATTCATATATACTAATAGTGTAAAAAATACAGAATTGTCGTTATTATTCAGCGCAGCATAAATAATTAAAGAAATGCGATGACTTTTATGAGGGTCAGAATTAATCTTGCAACGGTGTATATCTAAATTCTAACATGCTTTTCACAAATCCAGATCGGGTAGGACTGATATTGTAATTCGCCAGCCAAAGCGAATGTAATACTTCTATAAATGTTCTATACTTGACCCAAATTGCGCAGCGCGCTACGAACGTTATATCTCCACACTCAGCGCGCGATCGAGGCATACTCGGTTCTCGATGCCTAGTTATACACATTAGCTCTTTACTTTGTGTCATAGGAATAACAGTACACCAGAGTTTCAGGCTTTCGATCGGTTGAAAAAAATTAGTATATCTCGTGACTTACCTACTTCGAGTTGTTAACGGTTTTGTTTTCACCAACGGAGCGACGAGGTTTAGTTTTACCTGTCTGGTTATCAGTTTCACTGGAAACTAAATAGCAGCATAGCCTAGAAGCCTAGCCCACGAGTGCCGATATCTCTAGGCGCGTTGATTGGTTGATTCTTATTCATGCACATGATTGAGTGATTGGTATTCTTGTGGAAACAAGCGCGCACGAATATGCCGCGCGCGTGCACATTTAAACGATCATTTTAAGACCGAAAACTTTGCGCGCAATCTTGCGCAATCATTTTAGGCTCAAATTAAAGGATTAATTTTTATTATCGAGGTAAATAAACTTTGAGAATCTATCGTTGTTTCCATAGTAATGGAACTTTCTAACGCATCAAAATCCACACGATTAGACAACACATTTTCATCGCTCGTCAATGTGAATTTTTTCCTCTATCTTGAATGAAAGTGATGAATCGTTCGATAACGCAGCACGTCTGGCGATCATTGATTCTCGAATTCGAAATACCGCAGAATGGCAACGATTCCAAGTATGGAATTCGGATAAAAACGCCAGTTTGAATTTTACTTTTATCGTGCAGTTTTAAAGTATATCTTAGTGTCATAACTTCGTTTCCTCCGCAAGGGAATGTAGCGAAAGCTCTGTCTACGACATGTTTTTAAATTGATGCCGGACTACGGCTAAATTATTGCGCAAAACTAATCGGGAATTTCGTTGTTACTTCGAAAGAATGAAGCACTTTTCTTGCAAAGCCCATAAGTAACTTAACTATTCATGAAATACCGAATGGCTTTATTCGAAAGTACTTTTGAAAAAGATCTAAGAGATAGCGATTGCCAACGGGGCGGGGCGGTTCCTACGTGTCACGAACTATTGGAAGATTAAGAGCGATTGAAAAAGGAACTTCGAGAACTGATATAACTTCTCAACACTGGGTGTTCTTTTGATTAACTCATGACCCGTGCTCTTATCACACTCACCCTGTTTTGTTTTGCGCTCAATAGTCAGTCCGGTTTCACATTCTCAGACTACCGCTATATGGCTTGCTCGCAGGCGCATGTACGAAGGGTTAGCCACATCTGTGTGTAATACATTCATATTGACATATCGGAGTACTATTGTGAATTTTGTAATTTATATGCTTTACCGTTGGAGTTGGTGGATATTTTACACTGACTTGAGGCTAACCTTGTGCGCATGCGTCTGTAACCAAGGAGCACAGCAGTTTGAGGAAGGCATTCTTGGTATATGGCCCACATTAAATCCCCATATTGTTTTTACAGGGTATAGTATTAGTTATGGTGTTCCGGTTAGGTTTAGGGGGTTGACTTTGATAAACAAAATAAACGATTTTAACCAAAAAGAACATTAAACAGTATTAAAAATTGATGTCATGCATGGTGAAGTTGGCACCAATTTGAGAATGCAAAACTGGACTATTCCGAGTACAGTTCACGTCTCTGTCTGAGCGACCACCTTCTTTTACGCGACTACTTCTAAGCTGCTACCTCTAAGCGGTTAACTTCATGGCGGCTACCTCTAATAAACGACCACTTCTCACAAGCGACTAACTTTCGTAAGCCGGTACGTGACCGCATCATACTGATGCGATCACGTCTCTGGCGTAACGGTGATCACCTAGCGTAACTGAATGACCACCTCTCATTAGCGACCATATTCACCTCTCGTAAGCGAAACTACGGCCATTCCTATGATCCCGAGGAGAAGAGTGCCGATCATTTTAGCAGAGACTGTTTCGCTGTATCTTTAGGGAATTTTTCGAACTTGTCTATTTTATTCTGACAATGGAGTTCTATGATCAGTCACTTCCTCAATACCTGACAGTTCTAATCATTTGTCATCGTTTTTTCCGGACCTGAGTTATAATCACAACTTCGATGTTCTTTTTATTACCTCGGGAGCATCAAAACTTGACTATGATCTCAGTAAACCCACAAAATCCTAACACAACGCTCAAAATAGCAGACTTGTAGAAGTATAGAGATCACAGGACAGATGAGCAATTCAATCCTATTGATCTACAACAAGAGAACAAGAAAAAGTGCTTTTTAATAGAATGACGTTTAATCTGAGTAGTTACAAAAAAAATTGCACTAAAACGAATCATTATCAAAATATTTGGAGTAAGAGAAAAAACGATAAAATATTAAATACTTTATTTCTGTTCGTACCAGAAGCGCGCGCGATAATTTCAGTTTCTTTTCGATCTGCGGCAAACAGTTGGTTGATCATGATTTTCAATTATCTCCAGGTGTTTCTTAACGCGTTCTCTCGTTTTTTATACAGAACGCTTCAATACAAAATCACACCAAAAACATTCTGCGAATCGAATAATCAATCGAATGTTTTAGTCAAACAAATTTCCGCTCAAAACTCGAACCAGACTGATTTCCCAACCGCACTGTCTCCAAGTTTATCAGTGCAACCATAGTTAATAGGTAATAATTGCCCTCTGATTAACTATGATGGTGGTTGTTACAGTCATGGTACAACCACGTACGAATGGCGCCATAGCCTTGGCCTCGATTCGACGGATTCTCGAACGTTGAGTTTAGCTGTAAAACGTGCCGTGTTTACAATGATGGTCATGGGTGAGAGACGATACGTGTTGTCGGTGGCTTCGGATCGATGGTTCGATGAATATTGAACTGGAACACTTTGGAGCCTCGTGTTTATTTTAAGTTTTTGTGGGTTTGTCAATATTTTTGTCTGCCTATCAGTACTTATCCATCGTTACCGTTTCTGTTAAATCAGTCTGTGTTGTTAATTAGTATCATACTTATTGGCAAACCTCACTCAAACGAACCGGCACGTTTCCTAAGTGCAAAATTTTTGATTATTGGACAGTAGTTCGTCTTATAGAGGTGTTCGTGTTATAGAGGTGTTCTTATTCAGTAGAAGTGTACGTATTATAGAAGTGTACGTATTTATTATAGAGGTGTTCGTATTATAGAGGTGTTCTTATTCAGTAGAAGTGTACGTATTATAGAAGTGTGCGTATTTATTATAGAGGTGTTCGTGTTATAGAGGTGTTCTTATTCAGTAGAAGTGTACGTATTATAGAAGTGTGCGTATTTATTATAGAGGTGTTCGTATTATAGAGATGTTCGTATTATAGAGGTGTTCGTATTATAGAGGTGTTCGTGTTATAGAGGTGTTCTTATTCAGTAGAAGTGTACGTATTATAGAAGTGTGCGTATTTAT